>JASANB010002870.1:0-10444 GCA_030248155.1 Sabatieria punctata | reverse complement strand
TAAGAGTCGTTCTCTGAACCGATCGAGTTTCAGTATTCAGACCCCAAAATTGAAAGTTTGAGCTAGAGAGCTGTAAGTTGGCACACTAATACATACTTATGAGTTATCTTTCAGCTGCAAAGGATTAGTGGATCTGACGCTCCTGTCCTGAGATATAGCCTTCCGAAAATCGGTCTGCTTAACTATGGGACCAAAATTTCAAACTCGAATTTCTCGCTTCATACTCCGAATTCGGACCTAAAAATTGGGGGTTTTAGAGTACTTTTAGACTGCTTTAAGAAACTTTCGTCAAATTTTCGTTTTCAGAAAAAAATTTTTTTTCGCCCCCCTTGCGCCCCCCCTAGCTCGTCTGGAACCCCCCCCTACCCAGTTTTTATTTCAGAAAAATGTTGCGCTATCAATTACCTACCGTTTGGTGTGAAGCATTGTTTGCTCAGACCCGAAAAACGTGAGGAAATTGAGGTCAAACATGTCCCGGTCGCAAAATTTTCGCACTTTTCTCAGGTCAAATATTTCCAAGTCCGGTTTTCCACCTACTAGTACGAATTCGGACCTAAAAATTGGGGATTTTAGAGTACTTTTAGACTGCTTTAAGAAACTTTCGTCAAATTTTCGTTTTCAGAAAAAAAATTTTTTTTCGCCCCCTTTGCGCCCCACTAGCTCGTCTGGAACCGCCAAAACTGGGTTGGGGGGTTCCAGACCAGCTAGGGGGGCGCAAAGAGGAAGAAAAAAAATTTTTTTTCTGAAAACGAAAATTTCACAAAAGTTTCTTAAAGCAGTCTAAAAGTACTCTAAAACCCCCAATTTTTAAGTCCGAATTCGTACTAGTAGGTGGAAAACCGGACTTGGAAATATTTGACCTGAGAAAAGTGCGAAAATTTTGCGACCGGGACATGTTTGACCTCAATTTCCTCACGTTTTTCGGGTCTGAGCAAACAATGCTTCACACCAAACGGTAGGTAATTGATAGCGCAACATTTTTCTGAAATAAAAAAAACTGTAGGGGGGTTCCAGACGAGCTAGGGGGCGCAAAAGAAAAAAAATTTTTTTTCTGAAAACGAAAATTTGACGAAAGTTTCTTAAAGCAGTCTAAAAGTACTCTAAAACCCCCAATTTTTAGGTCCGAATTCGTACTAGTAGGTGGAAAACCGGACTTGGAAATATTTGACCTGAGAAAAGTGCGAAAATTTTGCGACCGGGACATGTTTGACCTCAATTTTCGTTTTCAGAAAAAAAATTTTTTTTCGCCCCCTTTGCGCCCCACTAGCTCGTCTGGAACCGCCAAAACTGGGTTGGGGGGTTCCAGACGAGGAAGGGGGGCGCAAAGGGGGCGAAATTAATTTTCTTTCTGAAAACGTAAATTTGAGAAAAGTTTCTTAAAGCAGTCTAAAAGTACTCTAAAACCCCCAATTTTTAAGTCCGAATTCGTACTAGTAGGTGGAAAACCGGACTTGGAAATATTTGACCTGAGAAAAGTGCGAAAATTTTGCGACCGGGACATGTTTGACCTCAATTTCCTCACGTTTTTCGGGTCTGAGCAAACAATGCTTCACACCAAACGGTAGGTAATTGATAGCGCAACATTTTTCTGAAATAAAAAAAACTGGGTAGGGGGGGTTCCAGACGAGCTAGGGGGCGCAAAAGGGGCGAAAAAAAATTTTTTTTCTGAAAACGAAAATTTGACGAAAGTTTCTTAAAGCAGTCTAAAAGTACTCTAAAACCCCCAATTTTTAGGTCCGAATTCGTACTAGTAGGTGGAAAACCGGACTTGGAAATATTTGACCTGAGAAAAGTGCGAAAATTTTGCGACCGGGACATGTTTGACCTCAATTTTCTCACGTTTTTCGGGTCTGAGCAAACAATGCTTCACACCAAACGGTAGGTAATTGATAGCGCAACATTTTTCTGAAATAAAAAAAACTGGGTTGGGGGGGTTCCAGACGAGCTAGGGGGGCGCAAAGGGGGCGAAAAAAATTTTTTTTTCTGAAAACGAAAATTTGACGAAAGTTTCTTAAAGCAGTCTAAAAGTACTCTAAAACCCCCAATTTTTAGGTCCGAATTCCGAGTGTGAAGCGAGAAATTCGAGTTTGAAATTTTGGTCCCATAGTTAAGCAGACCGATTTTCGGAAGACTATATCTCAGGACAGGAGCGTCAGATCCATTAATCCTTTGCAGCTGAAAGATAACTCATAAGTATCTATTAGTGTACCAACTTACAGCTCTCTAGCTCAAAGTTTCAATTTTGGGTCTGAATAGGGCAAAGGACCAAAACGCGATCTGACCAGAGAACGACTCTTAAATTTGTTACAACTGTTTGCCCAAGGCGAGCCCCAGCTAGGTTATGTGGATAACGCACCACCACCCAATAATCAGCCAAATGCCAACGCCCAACCCGTCGAAGCGATGGAGGACGATGACTTGCTGGAGCTGCCACCTAATCTTGGTCTGGGACAGAACAATTTGCCGGTAAGATGGAACAACCGTGGGCCTGGCCGTAGGGGCTGGAGATCCTTTCCGGGTCGGAGACCGGTGGTTGCTAGAGGTCGAGCAGGGTTTCCGCGTGGAGGTCGGTATGGGTCCAATCGATCGGCCGGAGCTTACAACGACACCGGACGGTGGAATTCGGCCTCTCCGGGAGATAGAGGTCGTGGTCAGAGGGGGTCCGCTCAAGGACCTAGAGGAGGATACGGCAGAGTGTGGCACGGTCAACGAGTTGGTCGGTCTGGGCGAGGCATTTACCCACACGCCACCTGCTTCCTATCTGTACTATCAGACCATCAATTTCCTTGGCAACTTGATGGGTTTCGGTGGTCCGTCTTACTGATGACTGACAACGCTTGATCACCGTCTAGTAGGAATCTTAGTGAATTTGCTAATTTATGTATTTCTCTTTGGTTTACTTCTTTCTGTTCTGTTTTGTTCTCCGGTCGGGAGTGTCAAAGTTCACCTTGACGGTTTGTTTGTAATCTGCGCCCACGAACGACAACAACTTGAAATGGCTCAATATTTACTGATACGGGTTTCTTCTTTTTGAATTGTGTTGTGTGATAACTTCGCTAGCGAGAACATCGGATTTAGTAAAAAGGTGCTGAAGAATTGTTCGTTGTTTCTATCAGTTTATTGTCGCAGTTAGTCAGTCTAGTTCGTATCTGAATCTTTGTGTTACGTCGTCGCAGTATTTCACAACGAGGAATAGCTAATTAGAACTGTTTAGATTTCCGTTGACCGTTCTATCCGAAATTTGTCAGCTCTTGCAACGTCTCTACGTTTCAGCTTGCGTGCATCCGTTGCAACTCTTAACCAATTCGTTCTATTTATTTCAGACGGATTTCTTTTGAAAACTCTATGTAAGTTTCTCTGTCTCCTGTGCGCACTTCTAGCTTCCCGGGACCAAAACTGTGATTTGGCTTGAAATGAGCACAGAGGAACGAATTCTCCAATCAAATCACTCAAAATGGTATGAAACGAAAACCAGAATTGATTAACATCTGAACAGGATGCAAATACCATAACCCAATCCACATTATTCAAACTTTGAGCAAAATCAGCCTCAGACAACTTTCGAAAATTACGAAACTTAATCTGACCAAACTTATTTCCCAAACTTAGAGGACCAAAATTTCCGCTAATCTTAAAGTGGTCTGAAGTGCAAAACGGTTCCTGAATATGAATATTTAAAATAAATTCAGAATTATTACAGAAGATTAGATCTAGCGTATTTCCGCGCTCATGCGTAGCAGAGTTAACAAACTGTGTAAGTCCAAGCTTAGACATAAGCAGCATAAATTCCTGTTGGATCGTGTTCAAACATTGACCGTTTGACCAGTTTATATCAGGAAAATTGAAGTCGCCCATTATAATTGAAGTTTTCCAGCAATTATAATGCTCTTTAATATGATTTGAGATAGAATTAGAGGATTCCTGGATGTTAGCTGAAGGTGTTCTATAATACAATGCTATGCAAAAGCAACATTGTTTCTTGCCATGTACAAACAGTTCAAGCCATAAAGCCTGTTCACCTTCAAGAAACTTGCTCTCAAGGTACTGCACCTGTTTCTTTGAAAAACGAGTGAAAGCAGGTGCTTCACGCAAGGCCCACCCCTGTTCAAGAGGTTGCGTCTCGCTTTGATGGCATGCGCTTTGTTGAGCAGCATGCATCTCCAACTCTTCATTGATGTCAGCGCGAAGGTCATCCATAGCTTTAGAAGTGTGCAATTCTTCCAATCGTGTAACGTACAACCTACAGTTGGTAGGTATACCTGAACCTGAACCTGAAACCTGGGTATTAACCTGAAAATTGTGAACCTGAACCTGACGCTGAACCTACTTGAAAATAAAAGTACTTACCTGACACCTGCTAGGTCGGTACCTACTTTTCAGGTTTGTCTTGTCTTAAACTTCCCGGTACAAGTAGCACGTACGCTCTACAGTTTTGTTCTTAAAAATGGTGTGCGTGAAGCGACTAATGACCATTATCTGCACCTACGTATACTGTAACTTAAAAATGAAGGCGATTACAGGGAAAGGCCCCCATCCTATTGTCTCCAAAGTACTGTAATTTTAATAGTGAAATTTTATTTTAATTTAACATTAATATAATAGAACTAGCCGATTTTAATTTTAATTTAATATTAATATAATAGTCCCCTGTTAATTTTAATTTAGATTTAATATTAATACTATTAAATAACAATTTTAATAGTATTTTAATAGCATTTTAATAGTATATTCTAAAATGCAGTCGAAAAGTTTTTGTCACACTTCAGCGAACTGGCAAAACAACACCTTTTGCTTGAAGTTGTTAGTGTTACATGAAAATTTAATCAGAGATGCAACTTACAAGCATTTTTCTGGGGAAATTTATTTAAAAATTTTAAAAAATGACTTTGTCTGAACCTGGTTTTAAATTGTATTCGAACACAAGTAGCCATAGAAAAAACGATTGATGCATAGTTGAAGAGAAATTTTTGAAAGGAAAGACCGTTGAACAGGTTATTGACGAGGTTCAGGTCCTTTTGTCATTCATGCCGATTAGTGAGAAAAGTCCCACTATTTCCAAGTGAAAACACATTCGAGATTCAGAGGGCAGTCAGAAATCTTCAATTTTCATCATTTTCTGAGGTAAAATTATGATTTAAATAGTATTGTGTGTAGGTAACTCCTTGATTGTCAAACATGGGTTAACTATTAAAATGCTATTAAAATACTATTAAAATTAAATTTTAATATTCAGCCCCTCTGTGTATTTTTAATTTAATTTAATATAATAGTAGGCCTTCTATTTTAATATTACTATAGATTTAATACTATTAAAATGGCACTATTAATAATAGTTGCATTTTAATATTAATATATTTAAATAACAGTACTCCAAAGTAATGAAGCGTCATGTGAAGTCACTACTTGGGCGCTACCTACCTCCTCTGTCGAACAGTCTTTCGACTCGCACGTTCCACAACTGACTGCATTATTAACCTGATTCATACGGCAGCAAATGCAGCAGAGCAGCACAGGAAAGTTGCAACTGTGTTTTTCGACTTGAGAAAGGCTTTCGATACCTGTCATCTGGAACTTGTTGCCTGCCTGCGTCCTCGCGTCTATGCTGCCTCAATTCCAAAAATTCCTCCGATCGCAGCCGTTTCAAGATATCGTTACTCAAGCGAGTCTGGTCATCAGTAATTGATTTTGTTGTGATTGGTTTTTTTGACATAGTTCTTATTTATTGTTGTTTTATTCAGCCGAACTCGTTTGCTGGATCCCTGGTGTAAGTAAAGTTGTTACGGCATAAACTGAACTTGGTCATCCGGAAATTGCCTTTATGAAAACTTGTCTTCCGCTATAAGCCTTGCTTTAGTTTGCTTTGTTGAACGTAAGTAGAACAATTAGTAGAACTTATGTAAGCCTGAGCCTTATAACTTAATGCTGGAACTTAGTGCTTGAAATGAACGATCCTGGAGTGCATGAGGGTTTCCTACTACATTGGCGATCGGTCCGTCATACCGCAAAAATTGTTTTGCGTTTTTCTCGTATTTGTTGAATTGTTGGTTTGTAAATTTCGATTGCTTTGAACATGGAACGTTTTCTTAAGAAAAGGAACAGGAGCGCTATTGATTTAGCTCATAGCCGAAAATTTGTGTCTTTATTTGAAAGTACCTGAACCTGAACCTGACACCTGGGTACTTTTGAAAAATGTACCTGAACCTGAACCTGAACCTGAAATTGGATTTTAGAGAAACCTGAACCTAAACTTACCTGAAATTTGGTGGTACCTACCAACTGTAGTACAACCCTAAGAAACCTATTTATGGTAAGACATATAGAAGTAAGAATTAAACAAGCGCTAAAAGTACAGTTAAACAAGTAAGCATATGCAAATGTAAACATGCCTTGAGCTGCATCCAAAAGAGTGAGTCTTTCAGGTTTGTACTTGTGTGTTTCCACCGGCAACATGCCGAATTAAATTTGCGTAACTGGGTGGTACATCCTGGTTCTGGACAGTCGTACAGCAAATCACGTTTGAACTCATAGCCGGATTCCGCCATCACTCGAGCCTCTTCTGCGGTTGTATCATCTGCAAGCTGATCGAACTCGTCTTGAATTTCAGTGCCTTGATCAGGCTCGGAATGGCTTTCCGGTGTTTGAGGATAGTCTGGTTGACCAATTGGTTTCCACTTAGGGTTCCGACAATATATCGATATCGATATCGAAAAGCCGATATATCGACCCTTTTTCCAATATCGATATCGAAATCGATATCGCGATATTTTGCATCGATATTTTCGATATTTTTGTGTGCCAAAAAGCAGGAAAAATCAAAACTGACACCAAGTTTATTTCTTTGGAACAGTAAAAAAAAAACAGTTTTTTCTGGACAACTCAGAAATCGATGGTATAGTCAGAACCTAACTGTGGCATGAGCTCTCAGAAACATCAATTTCTCGGCATTCTCAACTTTCTGACAGCAACGCTTAGGTTGTTAAGATGCATTTTGCGAGAAAGTCAGCTTTGGTGGCGAAGAGAGGGGCAAGCAGGGCCATGGATCTCATGGATTTTCTCTACTGCTGTTCAATTTTGAGATATTACTGATCAAACAAATTTTGCATTAATATTTATATATTTCCAAAAGGAGTA
The DNA here is from genome assembly GCA_030248155.1 of Sabatieria punctata. Classification (NCBI taxonomy): domain Eukaryota; kingdom Metazoa; phylum Nematoda; class Chromadorea; order Araeolaimida; family Comesomatidae; genus Sabatieria; species Sabatieria punctata. The sequence goes on along the minus strand of JASANB010002870.1, from coordinate 3,313 downwards.
GTTATAGATCAAAACAAACGGCATTTTTGAACTCAGCGGGTCAAAATAGGTCGGGTACACTATTGACTGACAAAAGGTTCCCTTCAGAAATGCATGAATGCTGAACATTTATTTCAGGATTATGGCTTCTCATGGCATGTTTCTTAATGAAACTTCGGAGGTCCATAACTTGCGACCGAGCGGCCCTAGCGCAAAAATATAATCATATTCTGAATCAGCAGAAAAAACTGCACCAGATAGATACCACGTTATGCCCTGATTTGACAGATAACTTATTGTCTGAGTACCAGGGTATAAAAATTACATAAGTAGCTCAGGAGCAGTCAGATTGAAAAACAGATGTCATTTTCATAATCAGCGGCAAAAACTGCATTAGGTGATATAAATTTAGATGGCTCTGTACCCTAGATGCGACTGAATTGAGTCACCTTACAAAACGAGCACGTTATAGCAAGTGCAGCCGTTATCTTCCCAAATCATAAAAATGCCGATATCTTCAAAAGTAGGCAACGTAGAGCAAAAATAAAGTTATTTTCGGAATCAGCAGCAAAAACTACATAAGAAAAACTGCATTGCATCGCGGTTAATGGTCAGACTAGCGAGTAGTGCCAGTCCGGAAATAGGGTTGGTCTCAATTGGACGCCAATTTCTCCCGATCCAGAGCGAATCTAGCTAAACTGAATGCATTTTCGAACTCAGCACATAAAACTCCATATAACAGTATGCTAACCACTAAGCGTTGCAGAAAAAATTTTTTTTCGAACACCTTTGAGAGGCCAAAACACCCCCCTCCCCCCAAACCGCACATTTTAGAGTGCTCATTTTGTTTGGCCAACTTTTGTTAAAACATTAGCTTGGCAGGGCCTTTGCACAAAAAGTTATAAAGATTTTTCGAAAAAAAACGGAGCGGCATTTTGCGGAAATTTCGCAGTTTTCGGTGAATATCTCGGTAACCAGCTAAGATCTGGAAACGGATCTAAGACGCTTTTAAGCAAACTTGGGGTAAATACCTACGTTTCTTTGAAATACTGAGCCCGTAACAAGAGACGTATCATGTAGTACTTGCTCTAAATCAATCAATGCTAAGAAAACTGCCTCTACAAACAAACAGTGACATCAGATCCAGCTGCTAGTCATCTTTTACCTACTAACCACTCTACTAATTTTATTTTAAATTTTAAATCAATAAAAACTTTCGTCAAAAGATCTGGAAACGGGAGTACCAGAAAATGAAAGGCCATTGGACCAGCTACAGAACCATATGCGACTCGGGATCCTAGCTTAAGAAACGAATGAAGGGTGATCATTTGAATGGAGGGTGTCAAAGCTATTAAAATGAGCCCGAAAATTGCTGGCGACCCAACTTTGAGTGTGTGTAGCTCCGGTTCCAGGGGGTTGCTGGTGGCCGGGCATGCACCGTTGGTCTTCCACTGTGCTCTATTTTAATAGATATAAATATCAGCCAGATCCGTGAGATGACCCTGCTTGCTCCCTCAAAGCTGACTTTCTCGCAAAATGCATCTTAAGAGTCAGTTCGCGAGAGAATCGACCCTTGTTCTTCACAGCTATGTGCAAGTCGAAAAATCGAACTCAGGCCTGGGACCTCCGGTTTGGGGAAGTTGTACCTAACGATGACTTGTGCTAAACCTGAAGAGCACAGCCCTCTAGGTTCCCTGGTCCGGCAGAGCCAGCCCTCGGAAGCAGGGTGGGCAACCATCAAAATCGGACTGTCAATAGGTCATGTTTGACTGAGTGTCACTTGCGATCCAAAGCAGCTAGAACGTTGTGGTTGGTGCCAAACAAATCGTCATGACATGGGCTTTCGTTTGCCGGATAAGTAGTACTGTTTCGCTGTTTCGTTCTCTAACCACGACATCGAATGTGAAAAAATCCGCAAAAAATTTCATGGTGAAGTTCACTAAATTAGATTTTTCTCGAAAATAAAAAAGGGTACCCTCGGGATTTTTTTATATTTTATAGCCCTGTGAATTGCGCTTCTAACGGTGTATAGAAAGTGGCAAAAACGCATGCCTCTGCATATCAAATTTCCACTCAAAGTTCAAAGATAACCAAAAATTCGTTTATTTACCACTATTTAAGCATGTATCCCATGCCTATGTATGTATGTATGTATGTATGTATGTATGTATGTATGTATGTATGTATGTATGTATGTATGTATGTATGTATGTATGTATGTATGTATGTATGTATGTATGTATGTATGTATGTATGTATGTATGTATGTATGTATGTATGTATAATTATGCTTAGTAGGAAGTTGATTCATTAGAAACTGATAATGAATTTCATAGTGAGAAATGACCAAACTAAGCTACATCAATGGTGTATCCAGGATTTTGCTAAAGGGGGTTGTAAATTTTTGAAGTTGCCTGGTTGAGCCCCTGCCCAACAAGGGCGAGAAAATTTTGAGAAATTAGCCTTCTAAAAATGGCTTTTAAAAGATATTCTGATCATAAAATAGACAGTTTTAGATCATGGTTAGACAGTTTGAGTACATAATTCCTTCATTTCTCTGATTTTTAGTCAATTTTCCTTCCTACCTCCGCCGCAAAGGTGGGTGTACCGACCCTACACCCCCTGGATACGCCACTGAACTACATCAGTCAAGGATCACTTATCAGATCACCCATTTCTGTTGCGCCACAATTCGTCTTCAACATTGACATGGTTGTGATCATTTATGTAAGCATCACAGCGGATGTAAATGTACTCATCAGTATCTTGGGGCTGTTCAATGTCAAGTTGCTCATCTTCATTTTCAGGAACTAAAAGATAACACAAGACAATGAAGAAAATTTGCTGCGTCCCTATTACTCTGAGTACGCTGTCGCTTTTGTGCAGGTCCTCTTGGCCTGGTAGCCGTGCCATCACTGCGTGCTTTGCGTGAAAAGTAGGACATAATTTGTTGCTCCGTAGGACATAATTTGTTGCTCTGTAGGACATAATTTGTTGCTCCGTAAGGTACTCGTTTGGCTGGAAACGAAGTGAAGCTGCAACATATGTACATGAATGTAATAATTAGGATTAGGTTTCAGTTCATGTGCTAACCACTAGAATCCCGAACATAAGGCATTTCCTTTGCCAGTGTCCCAGCATTATGCTTCATTCGGTCTGTACGACGTTCATCAAACTTCTCATCCAGCCAAGCCACCTGGTTCGAGTTAGAGCGAATGTTTGGTGAAGATTCACGCAGAGCCCAACCTGGTTCTAATGGCTTACGTCCTGCGATGCATTGACTATTGATCGCTTCTTCAGTATCAACCTCCCTTTCGAGTTGTTGATGGATGTC
>JASANB010002868.1:0-16801 GCA_030248155.1 Sabatieria punctata | reverse complement strand
TGCGAGAGAGAGAGAGAGAGAGAGAGAGAGAGAGAGAGAGAGAGAGCAAAGAACGAGAAACGAAAAAATAATCTGTGCCGATGGCCGACTGGTCTAAGGCGCCAAGGCTGATAATCGAACCATCACGAGTTCGAACCCCACCTGTGACAAACTGCTTTTGTTCACTTTATATCACTAAAATAATAATAATAAATCACTAAAACATAATAATAATAATAATAATAATAACAACTAATGATTAAAATAACAAATCACTAAAATCGAGAGTTCCAGACCTTAGGGTTCCAGACCATCGGTTCTGCTGGGACCGACCCAGTCTGGTGTGTCACTGAAGAATCACATAAAAAATTTGGAGGGTTCCAGACCTTTGACCCAGGGGTTGAACCCTGACCTCAGGGTCTGGTGGGCGGCTGGGTGGGGGGAGGTTGGGGCATGGCGGCGGCGGTGGCCACGGCGGCGGCGGCCCCCTCCCCCCTCCCTATCTCACAAAACGCCGAAGGCGTTTTGCTCGCGGGGCGAGCGTATAGGTCGGCCGTTCTTTGAACGGCCGACCGATTCGCTCGCGAGGGGGGAAAGGGGGGATGGGAAGTGGGTGGCAGTGATACTATTTTTTTATTTTTTTCGAGTGGGTATTAGTCGCGCGCGCGCACGCGTGGGTGTGTGACTGATAAGAGGAGGAGGAGCGCTATTTAAAACCTGTGTTTTAAAGTAGGGTATTACTCTGCGCCGATGGCCGACTGGTCTAACGCGCCCTGCTGATAAGCGAACCGTCGCGAGTTCGATCCCCACCTGTGACAAACTGCTTTATTCACTTTATATCACTAAAATGACAATAATAATAATAAATCACTAAAATATAATAATTAATCACTAAAATAACAATTCACTAAAATCGAGGGTTCCAGACCTTAAAATCGAGGGTTCCAGACCTTAAACCCTTTAGGAGTTGTACCCTGACCGGTACCAGCCCGACCCGACCCATTGACCACCAGCATACATACTGTATCCACCTTGTGACGTCACATCCAACTCTTACTACCATATACATATCGTATACTCATCACCTCTCCCAATCGTCAGCCATATTATACTACTACGGTGGGGTAGGATAGACGTTAGACTTGGTGGGTGCTGATTGGTTGGCGCGCTATTGAGTGGGCGTGGCCTAGTTGTTAATGTTTGGGGCGTGGTTCTAGAACATTCCATGTACAAAGTATAGGCGCGCGTCTATAGCTTCTAGAACCTTCTTTACCTGGCAGCTATTGGTTGGTGGGCGTGGCTTAGTAGAACTCCTCTTGTGGATTCGTTCCAAGCAGACCAAGAGAGTAGTAGATGTATATTATGATGTGGCCGGATTTTCGTCTTAATTAACAATCGTTTTTGAAAAGATGACAAATAAGCTGACGCCCCTTTTCTTGAACAGAATACAATGTATATGCAAGCGCGGCGCGCGCCGCTCTATACGTCACAGGGATTGCGACATAAAATGTTTTTAAGAAAGAACCTCTTTTAAATAAAACAAGGGGGCGTTGCGCGCTGCCGCGCTTACATGATTAGGTTTCAGTGGCGTACTACTGTTGCTGAGTAAATATATTTGAAATGTAATTTAATTTTAATTTACTTACCAAACAATTTACTCGAATGGGGCCGTCCATAAACGATGTCGTTCCAAAATCCCGATTTTTCGGACCCCCCCCCCCCCCCAATCGCCTTGCGTCGTTTCTGGGGACCCCCTCCCCCTACGGCGACGTCGTTTTCAGTTTACCCCCCCCCCCCCCCGATAAAAGTGCAGTACATGCAGTACTGTTATTTTTTATTGTTGCCATATTGTATAATGAATTGAATAAATCCCTTCAACCACTCTGGGAAACTTTTCTGTATGTAGAAATATTTGCAGAATGTGCATAAATCGAAAATAATATCGTCGCATTTCAGCCGACCCCCCTCCCCCCTCTGGAACGACGTCGTTTATGGACGGCCCCTATTAGCAAATTTCTAATACAAATTAACTCAAATTATACTTATAATTTACTTAGCAACAGTATGGCGTACATAGGATTTTGCAAAGCAGGGTGTAAAATTTTGAAGTTGCCTGGTTGGTCCACTCTAGTGTTTCCGATCAAATTAAAATTAAATAACAAAATTATATTGTTTTGCCCAAAATCACCAAGTAAATAGCAATTTGTTAACAAATTAAATTTCTCGCGATGACTTTCAAACAAATTAAAATTATATTAAATTTCCTAAAATTGGTCTAGAAATTTGATACAGGGTGTCTCAAAAAAATGATCACATTTCTTTTTACTGCCATTTCCGCAAATTTTGGCCAAATAGGTACTGTTGTTTGTGTATACACATACACATTTACCATACACAAAAATACACATTGTTTTTTCAATGTGTATACACATACACATACATACACATACACATTGAAAATTCCGATACACATTACCATACACAAACACTACTCGAAATGTGTATTTTTGTGTATGTGTATTTGATCAGCAAAAGTCGATAAAATTTCGAACAGAATCGTAAAATTACGATGTTTTTGCTGCAGTAATAAACGGTAGATACCCTGATAAAGCCTTCAAATGGCCTAAGTAACTCGATTTCAAAGCTATCCAAGGTTTAAAGCAACAGACATTGAGAGATTTGATTTTCATAGCATTTCTGGCTCAAAATCTACCAAAAAATTTGCATTTTCAGTACAATACACATACACAAATATACACAAAAATACACATTGTTTTGTTGAATGTGTATACACAAATTACCATACACATTTGAAGGCAAATGTGTATACACATACACATACACATACATAAACGGAAAACCTAATACCAAACAACAGTACAAATAGGCTGAAATTTGGATCATAGGTGCCAAAAGTCGTGCAATTTTATGTGTTAAAGTTTGGTGCACTAGGCTTGACTCATTCCCGAGAAATTTCAAAAAAAGTGAAATTTGTTAAATCAATAGTGAAAGCCGGTCACCGAAAAAATGATCACATTTCTTTTCACTGCCATTTACGCAAATTTTGACCAAATAGGCTGAAATATGGACCATAGGTGCCCAATCTCGGGCAATTTTATGTGTTAAAATTTGGTGCACTAGGCTTGACCAATTCTCGAGAAATTTCAAAAAAAGTGAAATTTGGTAATTTCAATACCAAAAGCCGGTCACCGAAAAAACGTTACATTACATTATCGCCTAAACTCTAACGATAGCGTTGGAGTTCATGCGTCAACTCTTCACACACGAATTACCCTGAACTTCTGCGTTTACACTCCAAATTTCATCCAATTCCGTCAAAAATTAGAAAAGATATAGGAAAAGGAAATGTTTCCATTTTTCGGTGACCGCCTTTCACTATTGAAATTACCAAATTTCACTTTTTTTTGAAATTTCTCGGGATTGAGTCAAGCCTAATGCACCAAACTTTAACACATAAAATTGCACGACTTTTGGCACCTATGGTCCAAATTTCAGCCTATTTGGTCAAAATTTACGGAAATGGCGGTAAAAAGAAATGTGATCATTTTTTTTGAGACACCCTGTATAAATTTGATACGAATTTGATATAAATTTGCTTGGTTCGGCAGCTTCACTAACCAAAGTTTGGCTACAAAACAACAAGTTCAGTCCAAAGATGACCTTGCTCATGCTTATAGCAAGGATATCAACTTAATAAGAGTGCCATAATTGTTCTAGAATATTCCATGTAGAAAGTATAAGAGTGCCATAATTGTTTCTAGAACATTCTATGCCTCGCTTCCGATTGGTTGGTGGGCATGGATTTCTAGAGCTTTCTATACGTTGTATATATAGGCGTGTGCATTGTCATGCTCTAGAACTTTCTAGAATTTTCTGTTGAGCTATATAAGGGCCCAGTCCGGCAATTGTGTATCCATTGTTACTCAAAGGTAGCAAGTGCCCAAACCCATTGTTACTTTGTTGTAACAGGTGCCCCTGTTGATATCTCTGGTGACCTATGATCCATTGATATCTTGCAATCCCAACTGTTGTCGTCAGTGGTGACCTACGATCCACTGAGACGAACTCAATCCCAATTGTTATTCGTTGCTGTTCCCAAATAAAAGGGAAAGAATCCCAATCCAACTCTTCATCCACCGATCCACCGCAACAGGGGTAGCAAAAAACGACGTCGCTTTTTTGAGAATTTTAGGGTTCTTCGATTGCATTATTTTTGATTTATGCACATTCTGTCAAACGTTTCTACATACAGAAAAGCTTTCCAGAGTGGTTGTAGGGATTTATTCAATTGATTCCGCAGTATGGTAACACGAAAACGTGACATTACTGTATGTACTGCCCTTTTATCGGGGGGGGGGGACCAAAACGACGTCACCATAGGGGGAAGCGGTCCGGTAAGAGGTGTCCGAAAAATCGGTGTTTTTAACGAGGTCGTTTATGGACGGCCTCTTTGAAGCAAAAGTAGATGGATCGAACCCCACCCGAACAAAAGTTTTTCCCGCAATTTCCGAGGGGGCGAGTCTCGAGATAAGTCGCTCATCTCGAGACCGGGCTGGCCGGGGCGACGTTGAGACTCTCCGAGTAGTAAGGCCCGGTGGGCTGGCGGGGACGATGTCACCTTACTACCGACCGGGCCTTACTACTCGAGGGTCTGGCCTATGTGGCCCCAGGTCAGCCTGGACCTGTTACATCTATGATGAGAATGAACAAAATTTAGAGATATAATCAGCAATAAATCTCGCTGTGTGTGTGCAACACGCCATTTGCAGGAAAAAAGATCTCCGTGTGTGGTTTGATTGATGGACCTTTTCATTCCGGAATATTTGGCCCTACTAGCAAGGACAGACTGGCTCAATTTTTTGTGTAATATGATTTTCATATTTGCCGATTTTAAGCGAAATACAACAATATTTTACATTTTTCGATACATTTTTATCTTAGGGAGTTTTTGTACTGTGTTATATTTTCAACTAAGACAGAGAAAACCGGTCCACAAATCTGTTAATTTTCCAACAAAAACATTCTGAGACACAGAGAATCGACAGATAATTATGAGCTGTGCTAAAAGCAATCTATGTGTTGGGGTAAGAATATTTACGGAAATTTGAGCCTTGGTAGCAATTTGTATCTTGTACCCTTTTCATAACGTTTATTAATTAGTTTTGTAGAACTGAACAGTCTCACTACACAAACTCACGGACTGATGACCACAGCCGAACTACCAACTCTTATATGTAGGAGTTGTTGTTTGAGTAGAGTCCATCTTTTTGTTTTTGGATCGAACACCTCCACTGTTTTCCTTCCATCTTCATATCCTCCAATTCCACCAACAGCAAACAGTCGAGTCCCGTCCGATAACAAACTGAAGTATTGTCTGATCTTATTCATTGATGGAATTTGAGTCCAAGTGTTGCTGACTGGGTCGTAGCGCTCACACGAGGAGAGAAAATATCCACTACACACAAAGACGTGGCCGTTAAGCACTGTGGCTGAGTGACCCGACCGTTTTGTATGCATGGAAGCGACGGCTGTCCAATAACTTGACGTTGGAGAGTAGCTCTCCACTGTACTCAGACTTCCTCCTTTATTCTCCCCTCCGATGGCGTAGATCTGTCCCTCAACTGCCACCAATGCCAGGAAGGATCTCTCAGTTGCCATCGAGGCAGTTGAGTGCCAGTTGTTTTGGTGCAACCGCTCACACGATGAAAAGATCTTCCATCTACCTTTGTCGCCGTTGTTTGTTCCACCACACACATAGATGCTTCCACCCAGAACAGTGCTTGCAGAACTCATTCGACCTTGTTGCATGTGAGGACCACTGGAGAGTCGGTTGGTTGAGGGGTCAAAGGTGAGCACACTCTTCACTGCTCCGTTCTCTTTCTTTCCTCCAATGATGTAGACAGTTCCATTCAAGAACTCAGAAGTGTGCCATCGTCTGGTCTGAGGCAGTTGAACGTTGAGCAGAGAGTTTTTGTCTGGATTGTCTGGGTAATACACTTCCATCGATCTCTCTGCTTCATCAACACCACCACTGATCAGAAAGCCAAAGGGAACAGCTGAAAGAAACAGAATAGAGGGTTGGTAGAAGACTGACGGTAAATGGAGTTCACCCCCAAAATGACCATACTCCATATGGAGTACATTTGGGAATTTGCGAATCTTATGAATTCCCAAGGAAAAAAATCAATGATGATGAAATACAGGGTGTCTCAAAAAATGATCACATTTCGTTTTACTGCCATTTCCGTAAATTTTGACCAATTAGCCTGAAATTTCAACCATAGGTGCCAAAAGTCGGGCAATTTTATGGGTTAAAGTTTGGTGCACTAGGCTTGACTCAAGCCCGAGAAATTTTAAAAAAAGTGAAATTTGGTAATTTCAATTGTGAAAGTCGGTCACCGAAAAATGGAAACTTTTCCTTTTCCTGTATCTTTTCTAATTTTTGACGGAATTGGATGAAATTTGGAGTGTAAACGCAGAAGTTCAGGGTAATTCGTGTGTAAAAAGTTGATGCATGAACTCCAACGCTATCGTTAGAGCTTAGGCGATAATGTAATGTAACGTTTTTTCGGTTACCGGCGTTTGGTATTGAAATTACCAAATTTCACTTTTTTTGAAATTTCTCGAGAATTGGTCAAGCCTAGTGCACCAAATTTTAACACATAAAATTGCCCGAGTTTGGGCACATATGGTCCAAATTTCAGCCTATTTGGTCAAAACTTGCGGAAATCGCAGTGAAAAGAAATGTGATCATTTTTTCGGTGACCGGCTTTCACTATTGATTTAACAAATTTCACTTTTTTTTGAAATTTCTCGGGAATGAGTCAAGCCTAGTGCACCAAACTTTAACACATAAAATTGCCCGAATTTGGGCACCTACGGTCCAAATTTTTGCCGCGTCAGTGGCTCAGTGGGTAGCTCGCCGCCTCTGAGTCACGGCGGCCGCTGCATCCCTAGTGGTTGTAGTGGTTCATCCTCTCGGCGTGGCAAGTTTCTTGCTGCAAAGAGTTGGTCGTCGGCACAACGCTCCACCCAGGCCACCGAAAACTGGTTACAGTCAGACATGGGCAACGGGGGGGGGGCTGCGGGGGGTTGGCCCCCTCAGGCTCTGACCTACCCCCCCCCCCTCAGCCGGCCGCTACCCCCCTCAGGAATTTTTTGGAAGGATTTTGTATAGAAAATTATGATAAAAATATGCCTGGATTAGGTGTAAATGAGCTCAGAATAGCTTATTTTAGCTTATTTTAACCAAAAATAAGCCAAAAAACCTTGATTTTAGCCAAAAATCGGACTTTTTGGCTTGCCACCCCCTCAGCCCCCCTCAGGCGCTCCTACCCCCCTCAGCCCCCCTTCAGGAATTGAAAATTCTGCCCAACCCCCTCAGCCGAAATGCTAGCCCATGTCTGGTTACAGTGAGTAGGTAAAATGGGAACCAACTGGATCTGCCGTTGCACCGAAAGCCGCTGCTAAAAGCATGCCGCGTTGGAGGGAAGATCAACGACGTCAGGAGCCGTCTGAGAAACCAGCATTACGGCCTATACCGGTTTACTCCTCCTCGGCCGGGCGGCCGCTGGGAGCTGTCAGCACCATGACGTCACCACGCCAGGCACTCTCTTAGTACCTGGCGCCCAACAGCATGGCTTGAGTGGCTTGGCAGTGAAAGAAGGGCAAACGTCCGAGATGACGATATAAGGGGTAACGAAATGGACCGTGCAGGTCTGATCGTAGGGCCGTACATTGTACGACCCCCCGCCAGATCGGATCGGATCGGATCGCTCCAAATTTCAGCCTATTTGGTCAAAATTTGCGGAAATGGCAGTAAAAAGAAATGTGATCATTTTTTGAGACACCCTGTATGTCCTTGATTCGCAGACCTGGGAATTGAAATCGGGTATAATTCGCTTTTTGCCAATTTGTTGGGAATTTTGCAGCCTGGGAATTTAGCGGCTGACTCACTAGCCTCTCAACTGTTAAATTGCCAAGTATGCCTTGAGCGCAAAATTCCCGTACAGTATACAGCGGTCCTGCTGCTTATACCGCCGCCAGGAACCTATATCCCATGGCCTTTGTCCAGAATTTGTTCTACTGGCGCCGCTTTTATGCCTCCTCCTTCAGAGCGAGTCCGGGCGAAACTGCAAATTCTGAGTCATCAGCGAGTTAGAAGAGTTGGGCCGTCACGAATTTGCAGAATTCCCAACCTCTGTTTGAGAATCAGCTAGAATTCGGCCCACATAAAAGGGCGGGAATGCTAGCAAAATGCTCAGTGAGTCATCTGGGAATTATATATGAATCAAGATTGACTGGGAATTTAGCGGTAATCCCGAAGGAGTTAAACACGCGTATTTCTTGGTATTCAGTATTGCATCCATTCCATTGATCATAGTGCAATTACTATATGTGAGTAAACATTCAAACCGCACATGTTACTAAAATTTAGCAAAAAAATTGACCAAAAATAATAAACAATGCATCAGGGATGTGAGGTGTGTTTTTCCCGGTGTTTTTTTCGAAAAAAAACGGTTTTTTCTTAATTGTCGGAAAAAGACATAAATCGCGGAAAAAAACTGAAGCTAAAAATAGCTATTTTATGTCATTTTTCAGTTAAAAATGGACTTTTGCAATTGGCACTAAAACGCTCAAAAATCGCAATATTTTAGCTAAAAATCTTCAAAAATCGCTAATTTGGGCTGAAATACAGCTAAAAAGTGCTGCTTTGCATTTTGGTACTGCCAATTTTAATTAATGAAATTGTAAAAAAAATCTCAAAAATTTGCTCAAACAATCGTCTCGGGGAGGGGGGTCACCATGCGGGGGTCTGGCCTAAGTCGAGTGGGGGCAGACCCCAAGACTACTGTTTTCCAGTTAATTTATTTTCTAATTAACTTGCTGATATTCACAGAAATACAGGTATCAGGTATTAGGTATCAGTTATTTTGTCAAAAAGGAATTTCAAAAAATACACGGATGTTGCCCAAGAAATCGCTCAATACATCAACTTAGGCTTGAAAGCCAACTAAAAGCAGTTTAGTTACAGTCGTTTTAGGAATTTTTCGCTATGAAACTGCATAAAAAGCTAAAACCGGCTCTGCAAATTATTACAGGGTGCAGCGGAATGGCTTTGCAGACGCACGTCTTCTGGTCTTGAATTATCATAGTCATTCAGCGTAAGACTTTTTGTAAACCACTTTCTACCTATAAGCATAAGTTTATCTGTCTGCGCCTCTAATCAACCAACCACTTTGGAACACGAAGCCCAATACTGGTGGTAATCCCTGATTAGTGTTTCCGAGTAAATTTATTTTGAAATTAAATAACTATTAAATTGCTTGCTCAGCCTTCAGAAGAAAATAACTTGCTATTAATTTGCTTGATACTCAAATTCGGAAATTTAATTTGATACAAATTTGTTATTTGATATGAATTAAATATAAATTTGCTAAAATCAATACTCAATTCCTGAGGGAACAGCTCAAAACCTGGGTCGTGTCAGTCCAAAATGAGTTGACCTTTCTTCATATGGCGACAAATGGTCTACAAATTATCATTTAAAGAGTTGATATCTTTGCTATAGGCATGAACAAGATCATCTTTTGACTGAACTTGTTGTTTTGTAGCCAGACTTTGGTTAGTGAAGCTGCCGAACCAAACAAATTTATATCAAATTCATATCAAATTTATATCAAATTTCTAGGCCAATTTTACGAAATTTAATATAATTTTAATTTGTTCGGCAGTCATCGCGAGAAATTTAACATGCATTTCGCGAGAAAGTCAGCTTACGGGGGGCAAGGGGGTTCATCTCACCGATCCGGCTAAAATTTTATGAGCATAAACTAGACCACGAACGATGACCTTCGGCGCATATTAGAAGAAAAACACCCCCCTAGAACCGGAGCTACACCCCCTCAAAGTTGGCTCGCCAGCCGTTTTTTGGCCAATTTTTGGACCTCTAACGACCCAAATTCAAACGTGTGCCGTTTGCGCATTTCTAAACCGACAGCTTTCGCATGCGCACCAATCGATAGCTATTTCAAAATACTTTAAATCCCCCACTCAACTTTTTCCGTATCATACCTGGTTAGCGAGTTATTTTCCGAAATGTAACAAAAATTGCGAAAATTCACCCTCCATTTTTTGCAAATATTCGCTCATAACTCCAGCCACAGAAGCGTGGGCCACCTGGAACTTTCTTCAAAGTTAGCGCATAACTGGCCAAACATAATCCACACAAATTGGTCAAAATCCAGGGGGTGTTGCGGGGGGGTTTGGCCCCCTCAAAGGTTTCCGGAAAAAAATTTTTTGCTGCAAATTAATTTTAAAGTAGTCTATCTGATGCAGGTTGATGAGCTGATTACGAATCTGAGCTCCGTTTGGCTAGCCTCTGCCTGGATCGGGAGATATGCAAGTCCAAAATTCCGAAAATCAATGCCCCCTGGTGAGCATATCTTTTGATGGCTAGCCTAAACCGAGTCACGGGGCAGTTTTCTATACCTATTTTAGCCTGCTGAGTTCAAAACTAACTTCATTTTTTCGCTACGGCCTCCCGTTCGCGAGTTATGGCCAGTTGAAAATCACTACTACAAAATAGTGCAATTTTGGTGGTGCGCAAAAAATCATTTTTTTTATCCAGGCCCAAAATTTTATTTCTAACCAGCTCACCGGACGTACTTTTGCCCACTGATTCCAAAAATGACTTCAGTTTTGCTCTAGGGGGTCTGTTTCCCGAGATATGGCCGTTCAAATTTTCGCGGCAAATCTGCACTTACAGCTCTCACTCTGTTTTGAGCTTCAAAATGGACTGCGTCGATTAGAGCCGCTATTATTGCTTTGGCTCTGTTCTACTAGTTGTAGATTTCTTCGCTACATCCGAAAATGACCCATTTTTTACTGTACGACATCTCCTTGAAGAGATATGACCGTTCAAACTTTTGCGGCAAATTCATACCTAAATCGGCTATAACTGATGCATAACTGATGTGAGCACCACCTGTTCAATCTCTGTTCCCCTGCCCCAGTACTGCAGCAGGAGAAGCCAAGGCCAGGTCGTACGACCTACCGCCCCTCAGCTACAGCATTTTAGCCAGAGCAAAAAATGGTAAGCTTATCCGTGTTTCTGCAGCTGTATTACTGTAGCTGTTTGTTAATTTACTTTGTTTTCACACTGCTTGCTACATATACTGGTTTTCAGAAGTCTGCGGCGCCCTTGTTGCTTGCTCACTGGGCAGCTGTGGCTGAATTGCAGGTTGTAATAAACGAGGTCAATAGCGTCGTGCGAGGCAGGAGAGCTGAATTCATCGAGTTGAAATACACAGAAGCTTGTTTGTTCGAGAGGTATTCAACAGCAGATCGTGGACCAGAGTTGCAGGATCTCCAGATATTGGCTATCACACCCTTCTGCCCAAAGCCCCATTTGCTTGTTCTAGAAAGAAATGCAGTGGCGCAAATCCATCTCGGAGTAAACTTGACCGGTGGGTTCACAGTGCTTACAGTGCTGATGAAGGTTCGAGTTCATTGTTAGGTTTTCATTTCAACAAAGACAATCCCTACTTTCTAATCGGTCTGCGTCACCTGAAACCAGATCTCATCCCCGATCATCGAACTGCAAAGGTGTTCAGTGCCAAGTTGGTGAGGAAGTTCAAACAAAATCCAACTGTCTATGCTGAACGATACCGGAAAGAACAGCAAAAATCGCATCCAAGAGCCTACAAGATCGATCACCCAACACCTGGTCTGGTCGAGAGAACAGCTGTTATGGCCCAAGCACAGTTTTGGAATTGGTTGAGACAACTGCTAAGGAGCAACCTGAAGATCTGGATTCCGAGTCAGATGTGTTTGAGGAACGTGTCCGACGCACAGCGTTCACTCAGATTCACTCAGATGAGGCAAAGGGCTAGGGAGTTGCACAACGACTTGGTGGACGCTGATCTAGAGCTGTCAGACCTCCTGTATGAGCAGTATGGTGACTGTCTCTATGGGCCTAACATGAAAACACATGCAGCACGAGAAATGTGTGGCAGACCATGTGGCAAAGATGAAGTGGCAAATTTCTGTGGAAAACATGTTTGCACATTGGAGACCCTATGTCTACAGCAGAACGATACAGAATACAGTGACTGCAACTAGTTGTGGCTATGGCCCAAAACGCAGTTTTTGGGAATTGGTAGAGATGACTAATACAGAGGAACTTGAAGGTTTTTATGCTTTTTTCATCTCTACTCATAACAGGCAAGTCTTCAGACAGCTTGTGGGTGGATTCATTGTGCTTTTCTTTGAATTTTGTTCCACTCATAACAGGTAAGTCTTCGAACAGCTTGTGGGGTGGATTTATTGTGCTTATCATTGAACTCTGTCTCCTGCTCGTAACAGGCAAGTCTTTGGACAGCTTGTGGTGCATATTCGGTAGGTCAGACAGAAATATACTTTGCAAGATGAGGTGGAACTGCAAAGGCGAGCTGAAAATAACACAAAGCATGAAAATCTATCTAACATGACAGCCTTACAAAGACCACACGCGGTACTAATGGAGACAGCCCGCTAGCAGGTCATAGCCGATTTAGGTATGAATTTGCCGCAAAAGTTTGAATGGTCATATCTCTTCAAGGTACTGTTGCTAAGTAAATTATAATTATAATTTTAATTATATTTTTTAGAAATTTACTAATACAAGTAAATTGTTTGGTAAGTAAATTATAATTAAATTAAATTTCTACGAAAACAGGATAAGTTAATTATAATTATAATTTGTAAATTATACTTACCCAAAATAATTTACTTAATTTACTTAAAATATACTTAATTTACTGACACAAGCCTAGCTATTGCTAAACCTTTTTGGCAACGTGCAAGTGCTGCATGAGTGTCTGCTTTCAGTATCTATATCTTTCAATGGCAAGGCATACTTACAGTACAATTTTCCGCCTGCCTGCCCACCCACCGCATTTCGTCTTTGCGCTTGTTTCTTTTAATCTCCCACAGAACAAACTACTCCAATTTATCCGCCGAGCTAAAAGTGGATATTCGGTACTTTTCAGCCAGTTTTGCTATGCAATGGCATATATTCAGTCTCACAGGCATTGTCTGTTGTGTAAGCAAGCAGAAACTGACTGGAAAGCCTGTTGAGATTGAGGTTCTAATTCTGACGTACTGTCATTATCACTGTTGACAGACATGGGACATCATTTAGGCTGAGGGGTGATAAATTTTCTAATTCTGGGGGGCTGATGGGGGTTGAGAGGATAGTAAGCCAAGAAAAGTCCGATTTTTCGCTAGAATTAAGTTTTTTTGGCTTATTTTTTGTTTAAATTCAGTAGGTTGGAATAAGCTAGTCTGAGTTCATTCACACCTAACATAGTCATACTTTTATCATATTACTTCCAAAAATCCTGAAGGAGGTAGCGGTAGCCTGAGGGGCGGTAGGTCATCGCCTGGGGCGGGTAAACATCTCACCCTCAGCTCCCTTTGTCCATGTCTGTTGTTGACTTAACCTGTGACACCCTCATTTGGTTTTTATTCTAGATAACTATTGTAGCATCCTTGCTTAGCTGGAAGCAAAGCTGAAGGTGTTAGCTGCCAAAATTAGGCCTATTTTAAATTTACTTAATGTACTTAATTTAATTAAATGTGGTAAGTAAATTATAATTAAATTAAATTTCTCTCAGATATGGTAAGTAAATTTTAATTTAATTATATTTCTCTGGCCATGTGGTAAGTAAATTATAATTTAATTAAATTTCAAATAAATTTACTTAGCAACAGTACTTCAAGGAGATGTCGTACAGTAAAAAATGGGTCATTTTCGGATGTAGCGAAGAAATCTACATCTAGTAGAACAGAGCCAAAGCAATAATAGCGGCTCTAATCGACGCAGTCCATTTTGAAGCTCAAAACAGAGTGAGAGCTGTAAGTGCAGATTTGCCGCGAAAATTTGAACGGCCATATCTCGGGAAACAGACCTCCTAGAGCAAAACTGAAGTCATTTTTGGAATCAGTGGGCAAAAGTACGTCCGGTGAGCTGGTTAGAAATAAAATTTTGGGCCTGGATAAAAAAAATGATTTTTTGCGCACCACCAAAATTGCACTTTTTTGTAGTAGTGATTTTCAACTGGCCATAACTCGCGAACGGGAGGTCGTAGCGCAAAAATGAAGTTAGTTTTGAACTCAGCAGGCTAAAATAGGTCTAGAAAACTGCCCCGGGACTCGGTTTAGGCTAGCCATCAAAAGATATGCTTACCAGGGGGCATTGATTTTCGGAACTTTGGACTTGCATATCTCCCGATTCAGGCGGAGTCTAGCCAAACGGAGCTCATATTCGTAATTAGCTCACTCAACTGCATCAGATAGACTACTCTAAAATTAATTTTGAGCAAAAAATTTTTTTCCGGAAACCTTTGAGGGGGCCAAACCCCCCCGCAACCATACATGTAGCTGGGTTTTCGGCTGGGGGGGGGAATTTTTCTGATCCAAAATAGGGTTTCAGGGCTATGCCCAAAGGGGGTTTCAGCGACCTTTTTTTGGTGTCCAAAAGTGGGTTTCAGCGACCTTTTTTTGGGCTCAAAACAGGGTTTTGAGGACTAAAAATGGGGTAAAAATCCTGTCTGAAGTGCAAAAATTCCGTTTAAACCCCTATTTTTGCTGTAAAACGTGGAAAAAACCTTATTTTTAATTTAAAAAGTGCAAAAAAAGCTAATTTTGCTTTAAAACGTGCAAAAAACCCATTTTATTCGACATAATACAGTTAAATTGCATTTCTGGAACCTTCTTTAGAGATTTTTAAACCCAAATTAGGGTTCCAGAACCCTATTTTGGGCCTTCAGACACCCAAATTAGGGTTCTAGAACCCTATTTAGGGTTTCAGTAACTCAAATTAGGGTTCCGGAACCCTATTTCGGCCCTCCAGAAACCCAAATTAGGGTTCCGGAACCCTATTTAGGGTTTCAGTAACCCAAATTAGGGTTCCGGAACCCTATTTCGGCCCTCCAGAAACCCAAATTAGGGTTCTGGAACCCAATTTAGAGTTTCAGTAACCCAAATTAGGGTTTCAGTAACCCAAAATAGGGTTCCGGAACCCTATTTAGGGTTTCAGTAACCGAAATTAGGGTTTCAGTAACCCAAATTAGGGTTCCGGAACCCTATTTAGGGTTTCAGTAACCCAAATTAGGGTTCCGGAACCCTATTTAGGGTTTCAGAAACCCAAAATAGGGTTCCGGAACCCTATTTAGGGTTTCAGTAACCGAAATTAGGGTTTCAGTAACCCAAATTAGGGTTCCGGAACCCTATTTAGGGTTTCAGTAACCCAAATTAGGGTTTCAGTAACCGAAATTAGGGTTTCAGTAACCCAAATTAGGGTTCCGGAACCCTATTTAGGGTTTCAGAAACCCAAATTAGGGTTTCAGTAATCCAAATTAGGGTTCCGGAACCCTATTTAGGGTTTCAGTAACCCAAAACAAGGTTTCGGAACCCTATTTAGGGTTTCTGAAACCCAAAACAGGGTTCCGGCACCCTATTTAGGGTTTTTGAAACCCAAACTAGGGCTCCGGAACCCAAGTTGGGTTTCTGAAACCCTAATCAGGGCTTCTGGAACCCTGTTTGCAGGTTTACAAACCCAAAATAGGGTTTCAAAAAATTCCCCCCCCAGAATCCGGCTGGGGGGGGGAATTTTCTCCGAAAATCGGGCCTGGGGGAAATACCCCCCCCCCATTCCCCCCCAACTACATGTATGCCCGCAACACCCCTTGGATTTTGACCAATTTGTGTGGATTATGTTTGGCCAGTTATGCGCTAACTTTGAAGAAAGTTCCAGGTGGCCCACGCTTCTGTTGCTGGAGTTATGAGAGAATATTTTCAAAAAATGGAGGGTTAATTTTCGCAATTTTTGGTACATTTCGGAAAATAACTCGCTAACCAGGTATGATACGGAAAAAGTTGAGTGGGGGATTTAAAGTATTTTGAAATAGCTATCGATTGGTGCGCATGCGAAAGCTGTCGGTTTAGAAATGCGCAAACGGCACACGTTTGAATTTGGGTCGTTAGAGGTCCAAAAATTGGCCAAAAAACGGATGGCGAGCCAACATTGAGGGGGTGTAGATACGGGTCTAGGGTGGTGTTTTTCTTCTAATATGCGCCGAAGGTCATCGTTCGTGGTCTAGTTTATGCTCATAAAATTTTAGCCGGATCGGTGAGATGAACCCCCTTGCCCCCCGTAAGCTGACTTTCTCGCGAAATGCATGTTAAATTTCTCGCGATGACTGCCGAACAAATTAAAATTATATTAAATTTCGTAAAATTGGCCTAGAAATTTGATATAAATTTGATATGAATTTGATATAAATTTGTTTGGTTCGGCAGCTTCACTAACCAAAGTCTGGCTACAAAACAACAAGTTCAGTCAAAAGATGATCTTGTTCATGCCTATAGCAAAGATATCAACTCTTTAAATGATAATTTGTAGACCATTTGTCGCCATATGAAGAAAGGTCAACTCATTTTGGACTGACACGACCCAGGTTTTGAGCTGTTCCCTCAGGAATTGAGTATTGATTTTAGCAAATTTATATTTAATTCATATCAAATAACAAATTTGTATCAAATTAAGAGTCGTTCTCTGAACCGATCGAGTTTCAGTATTCAGACCCCAAAATTGAAAGTTTGAGCTAGAGAGCTGTAAGTTGGCACACTAATACATACTTATGAGTTATCTTTCAGCTGCAAAGGATTAGTGGATCTGACGCTCCTGTCCTGAGATATAGCCTTCCGAAAATCGGTCTGCTTAACTATGGGACCAAAATTTCAAACTCGAATTTCT
>JASANB010002867.1:0-42037 GCA_030248155.1 Sabatieria punctata | reverse complement strand
TTTCAAGGCAATTACAATTATATTATTGACTCAGTTTTTAATTAATCAAATTAAATTAATTGAAATGCCTTTCCTTTATTTTCAAATAAACTGTGGAACGGAAATTTTCAAATTATGCCATTTTGTCAATTGTTTTTCGCTATTTGTCCGTTAAAAATCGTCAAAAATCTCTAATTTGAGCTTGAATACAAACAATTTTGGTTTTTCTAGCTATGGAGCAGGGATGGATATTTTTCCGAAAAAAAACATTTGGCCTGTTTTTTTTTCGGTTTTTTTCGGTTTTTTCCAAAATCGCGGAAAAAACTCCAACTCAAGTTCTGTCTTAGTATCCTA
Organism: Sabatieria punctata; assembly: GCA_030248155.1. NCBI lineage: Eukaryota > Metazoa > Nematoda > Chromadorea > Araeolaimida > Comesomatidae > Sabatieria > Sabatieria punctata. The sequence continues at coordinate 41,704 of JASANB010002867.1, read as the reverse complement.
GCCGGGTTTTATAATTCCTAACACTTTCTAGCGCGTTCCTGAGTCTTTTCTGAACAGAAATACACGTCTTACATAGATATAAATCACGAAACAGGCATGAAACAGTCTCTGACAGGCCCCATCAATCAACGCTGTATGCAAATTTTCTTACAGCAGTTTGCCATTTTGTTTTAGATTGCCAAATTTGGTTTTTTCTGTTGTTTTTCTAACAGTTTTGAGTCAACGTGGCCTATTACACATCGCAAAAGTCATTTTTAACTGAAAAATTACATAAATTAGCTATTTTGAGTTTGAGTTTTTTCCGCCATTTATGTTTTCTTCTGATCCCTTAGCCCTTACTAGCAGAAGCTAGTAGCATTTGGAGTAGTACCCCACTTTGAATCACGCTTTGCGTGCGGCTGTTTTTAGCATAAATGTGATTGGAAAATAAAAGTGCAAAAATTAAGTGATTGGTCAGTCACGCATTTTTGTCAGACAATGCACAGTTCTGCATACAACGCGTGATTGGTTGGTTAGTCACGTTTTTTTTAAAATTTCTGTGATTTTAAAAACACATTTTGCGTGATTACTAGTTTTTAGGCACGCTTTGCATGTCCCTATGGCCAGGCACGCAAAAAATTCTGCGTCTAAGAGTCAGGAAAAAACAGGCTTTTTTCGAAAAAAACGAAAACAAAACACACCTCACATCCCTGCTCTGGAGTAACCCCCAGTACTATGTGCATGCGATATGGTATGCAGTACCTTTCGAGAGAGCTCTTGTTTAGGTATTTTTCCGGAAGCACTGCGCTGCCGCCGCATATCTGAATGAAACAGACTGGCTGTTGGTATTGGACGCGGACACTGGAGTCATAAATCCTAACCGCTCGATCGAGGAGTATATAGAGGAGACTGTCGATCTTATTTTCTACGAACGCTTCTTCAACTGGGAAATCGCCTCCGGCAATTATCTAGCCAAAAACACGAGATTCGCCAAAGATTTTCTACTGGAATGGGCCAACTACGAGTTCCACCTGCCAAACAGCTTTCACGGATTTGACAATGGCGTTCTACAAGTAAATACAAACAAATAGCTTCTTACTTTTTGTCCGTTTTCCAAATTATTCATGTTTTGTAGATTTTGCTGCTGAAGACCTTGTTGCCCCGCAGTGTACCGGAGATTGGGATGTGTCAGCGTTTGTGGCAAAAATCAATGAACTGGAATTCTTATAACAAGTTTGTGGTCTGCTGCAAAGTGGCCTTGGGATCGCGGCGTCTGTGGGAACGAGTGAAGATATTTAGACGCGCCCATGCTTGGGTTATGGATGGCATCGTAACCGACGGTCAATGGTGTTCCAAAAGTTTCATGATGCACGGCTGGAAGAAACAGGAAATCGGCTTAGAGACAACCAGACATCAGCCTTGGATTCCACCTATTACGGTAACTTTTTCAGTTCGTTTTCAGTTTTTGAGACGCCCTGTATCCACTTGATTTCTGTTTTGTGTAAAAAAAATTTCGATTTTCTTAGATCCGTTTGATTCTAGCTACCGTACTTGACACAGTCTTGGGGTTTTCAACACGAAAACATGAGATACTATGGTAGCAATTTGCATTTTCTGAGCAAACGTTCGGCAATTGTGGGACACTACCCCCACTAGCGGAACCTATCATATAACTTAAGACTAAGATTGAATCTAAAAGTAAGTCTAACTTCATCCTAAGGTTCATTCCAGTGCTGAACAGAAGCCCTTCCAAATAAGTGCGGGATAGTGTCACTGTATCTAAATCGGATAATCTGCGCGTCATGCATAAGTGAAATGCACGCCGCTTCCCTCGCAATTCGGCAGCGAAACCAAACTTTAAGCTGTACAGCCTATAGTTTTCAGCAGAAACTGAATCGATCAGACTGCAGTGAGTGGCCATTGAATGACCCGATGAAGCTAACGTGTCAGCAACTGGGCCAGGTAATCAGCAAATCGGAACGAGTCTGTGCCACCTCATACGCCCGGTTCGCTGGCGGTCTGCCCTATCTGCAAAACTCTGACGTGGCTGAATGCTGGCCCGATTGTCTTCACTGATCTCAACTGTTCTTTCTTCCTCTGGTTTTTCGCATATTCTGAAATACTTACCTCAGTTCTTTGATTGAAGATAAATGCGCAACTATATTCGGCGAATCAATCGAAGGCCCTCCTGCTTGACTTGATCAAATTCGTTGTTTGTCTGGGCCATGTTGTCGATGTCGCGTCTTAAGTAAGTAAGTAAGTAAAGTAAATTTTATTCAACAAGAAAAAGCCTGCATACCACTTCTGTCAGATGAAGGGGCGAGCTGGGCCGATTTCCGGCTCGAAAGCCCTACCCCGAATGAATTGGGAAAAGTCGAGGCATTCCACTTTTGAGCGGAAGCGAGCCAAAGACTGTAAGTCAATGATTTCAGAAGGCAACTTATTCCAAATACGTACAACTCTGTGTGCGAAGAAGTTTTTGCTCACATCAAGACGAAAATGCTTAGGACAAAGTTTTAAACTGTGACCTCTAGTACGTGATTCAAGGACAAACGTAAACAAACACTCAACGGGCAAATCTGCAAGACCCCTGACTATCTTAAAAACCATTACAAGGTCTCAAATTATTCTGCGTTCTTCTAAAGATTTAAGATGCATTTTGCGAGAAAGTCAGCTTTGGTGCCGAAGAGAGGGGGCAAGCAGGGCCATCTCACGGATCTGGCTGATATTTATTTCTATTAAAATAGAGCACAGTCGAAGACCAACGGTGCTTGCCCGGCCACCAGCAACCCCCTAGAACCGGAGCTACTACACCCCCTCAAAGTTGGGTCGGCAGTAATTTTCGGGCTCATTTTAATAGCTCTGACACCCTCCATTCAAACGATCACCCTTCATTCGTTTCTTAAGCTAGGATCCCGGCTCGCACACGATTTTGTAGCTGGTCCAATGGCCTTTCATTTTCTGGTACTCCCGTTTCCAGATCATAGCTGGTTACCGAGATATTCGCCGAAAACTGCGAAATTTCCACAAAATGCCACTCCGTTTTTTTTTCGAAAAATCTTTATAACTTTTTGTTTCCAAATTGGTGTGGCTGAGAGAGTGTCGTTTTGTTCCCAAAGCATCCGCGCAATGACTAAACACTAGCTCTGATGGCGCCGTGGTTGCAGGCACGCACAGCAAGTCCAGTGCGAAAGGGGCAATTCATGAACCATTCATTCAATTAATTCAGAACTGATGCTTTACTAAACATTATCGACATAGACAGACAATCGGACAGCTATATACAGTATAGATAAAAAAAAATGTCCCATCGCTTTTTCGGCCTTCACTCAAACGTTTCGTTCTCAGTCACTTCTTTACCGATTTGGCTCAAATTTTCAGCAAAAATTAACAGCATGGTTGGCTAAATATTCTGCAAGTTTAGTGCCAAAATTCCGACTCATACTGGTTTTATGACCCGAAAACTAGGAATAAGGGTGGTCCACGCAAATTTATTTTTTTTCCGGTAATACAAGGAGTACAGTCCTGAAACTTGCAGGAATGATTGGTGTTGCTATTGGACATAACATACTAAGCGGCCAGCCCTGTAGCTCAAAGGGCACTAAAATGGGGGAATTTCAAAAACATGAGTGAAAATCCCATAGTTAAGAAATCTGCACCTTCTAGAATCAAAGCACTGAATCTGTTGTTAATGAACATAGATTGTAGCAGGAAGTTCGACAAATAAATGAACCTGATGTTTAAGCTCTGTTCCACACCATAGTAACCATCCCTGCAGCGTTTTTTGAAAATTGAAAATCTTTAGAATCGTCATTTTGCCGGTTTTACGAAGAAAAGTCATATTTCGTCATGTTTTTGAAATTCCCCCATTTTAGTGCCCTTTGAGCTACAGGGCTGCCCGCTTAGTATGTTATGCCCAATAGCAACACCAATCATTCCGGCAAGTTTCAGGCCTGTAGTCCTTGTATTACCGAAAAAAATTAAATTTGCGTGGACCACCCTCATTCCTAGTTTTCGGGTCATAAAACCAGTATGAGTCGGAATTTTGGCACCACACTTGCAGAATATTTAGCCAACCATGTTGTTAATTTTTGCTGAAAATTTGAGCCAAATCGGTAAAGAAGTGACTGAGAACGAAACGTTTGAGTGAAGGCCGAAAAAGCGATGGGACATTTTTTTTATCTATACTGTATTAACATCTCAGCTGTGAACTTGGAGCTAAACTTCCGTGTTTTATTTTTCTTTTCAGTCATTATTTTTTTTTTATGGAAAAAACAGAATTGGCGTTATGTTTCACCATATTCACATATGTTTTATTACGGTAGTTATTAGTTTGTGTAATAGTGAATAATTCCATTTCACGCAGATACGCGCTGTGAGCTAACTGGGCGCTGAATTGAATGTAGAACGAACGATACTCCGACTGCAAACTCTTTCATACTACTGAGCTCGTTATTCTTGGCCAAATGGCAGATGTCTTTGCCTAAGGCTTCAACTGGATGGGGGAGAACCAGAACTTGTATACCCATTTCTTCAAGGTTGTTTTGTGACGTGGGAAAGTTTTTACAGTTCTATCACAAGATTTTGTCGCATTAATACGATAAACAATATCATCAAATTCAAATCAACTTATGCTGTTGGCAGTGCTAGTGGCGGACATTTTGGTTGAAAACACCCAGAAGGCCTAGTAGTAATCAACCACCCAGCCACACTCAGCGTCAGCATGCACACAACACAAAACACAGAGTTTATGTTGCGAGTCACGTGAGTGAGGGCATCCACCAACACAACCCCACGGGCGCACCTCACGTGGCTAAAGTAATCAATAATCATTATATGGGTTGGCGGCCTGCCTACGGACCAAGCCCGCAGTTCAGTGAACTTATGGAACAAGTACATAGTAATCGTAGCTGTTTGTGTCTCCCACAGTTTTCACCAACGTAATTGCTACGTTATGCACCGCCACTACAAGCTAAATCAACATCAATCAGCACCATTTTTCGTTTGAAAACCAAAATCGTCCCTACTTACAGTTATAAAAGTATTTGTAATTCTTAAGCGAGTTTAGTTAGCCAGCTGAAATTCCGCCTATAGACGGCCACATTCTTTCCGCATCAATGCGAGCTCACAGGCATGCTGCAATTGTCAGTAGGTTTGGATGCAACTGAGAGATCACTCAAGCTGTCTGAAATAATGTGTTTGGTCTGCTATATGGAGCTCCACCTGATCGTGCTCTCCATGCTCTGTTCAAGTGCTGCCTCAGCCAGCAACTCCCTTTTACTGCCTGCTGACGATTTCGGACGACAACTTGCAACGCTTGAAAATGACAAGTTCTGCGAACTACTGTTATTTTACTATAGTATAGTAAAACAAAAATTAGTAATACTAGTGGTATTTTACTAGTAGTAAAATAATAGTAAAAAGTAAAATTAAGAGGCAATAGTAAAATAAAAATTAAATTTAATTAACAAAGACCGTCAATAGTAAAATGAAAATTTTACTACTATTTTACTAGTTTTTGGTGAATTCCAGCTAAATTCTAGGTTAATTTTGCAATAAAAGATGTTTGAGCCCACTTTTGTCAGTCGAATTTCACACACTTTTGTCTCTGAAGTTCTTGAAAACCTCGTATCATGATCAAATTTAGCAACTATTTTGCACCAACCATAATTATTCATAGAATCTTGGCATCGTTGATGCAAAATTGCCCCTAATCACTAGTAAAATCGTAGTAAAATAGTAGTAAAATGAGTAAAAATATTAGTAAAACAAAAATTAGTAAAATCGGAGCTGCTTGGTAGTAAAACAAAATTAAAAATTAAATTGAAGAGCTGAATTTGTAGTAAATTTAGTAAATAGTAAAATAAAAATCCACTAGTAAAATGACAAGTTCTGCGAACCCCCTACTCAATCGCTAATCAATGTGTACGGGGGAATCGCCAATAACATCCGACGGAGTGACGTCTCAGAACGAAACCAGATGTCGAAGGTGGATTGGTCAAACGTGCTGTCCCCAGCCCCCACAGCCATCGCCATTATGGGCATTCTGTTACTGGTGACAGCTACGAGAGACGTGAGCCTGGCCGACCAACCCTCGCAGGGAGGGTGGAAGTACTGCACGTGAGACATCCTGGCTCTCTCCGAGCCTCTCTACTACAGACCTCCGATGAGGCCTACCAGGCTCTGCTCAGTGCGCACAACAACATGGACCGGATCAGACTGCGGACTGGGAACGTGTCCATCTACTTTAAGCAGATCAGCAAGCTGATTGTGAAGGTAGGAACACGTTCTGCACCTAAACCATCTTCAGCTGGTCAGTGCTAGTGGCGTATCCAGGATTATGCATAGGGTGGGGATTTAAAATTAGCAAAATTAGCCTTAAAAATCCGTTTAAAAGGCATTCCAGGCATAAAATTAAGAGAAATTGCATGTTTTGTAGTTTAAAGTGCTCTGGTTTCCGGTTTTGATTTAAGCAGGTGTCTGAAATGGACACATTTCTTTTCGCTGTGCAATGTAGTTTCCGCAAACCCGCATACCATATATGGTAGTGGTGTAGTACAGCGCTTTTTAGCTGTACTTGAGCCAAAATCAGCAATTTTTGAGCGTTTTTTAGTGCCCAAGACCCCTTCTTAGAATTTCGGGTCAGACCCCCGGCTGGCGCCAGACCCCCATCTCCCTCTCTTCTTCAGCAGATGATCTGTTGCATGTACTGTATGAGTAGCATACATGTAACAGCTCCGGGCCGACCTGGGGGGGGTTTCCTCAGGTACGAGGTCGAGGGGGGTTTCGTCCATAGGGGGGTGCAAAATTTCAAAACGTTCCAAAACGCCTGGAAATGCGTTTTTAGCACGTTTTTTCAATAAGGACGCTAAAAATCGCTATGTTGGGGTTCACACCAGGGCTGTTTATTTTCCGGAAAGAATTCAAGCCGGTTTTTTTCAGTTTTTTTTTCAGTTTTTTTCCGTTTTTTTTTCCAAAAGTTATTTTCCGAGATGACAGAAAAAATTTTAACAATCGCTTTTATTGCAGAAGTCAACGAAATAGTGGGAGTTTTATTACGAAACGCACAATTTTCATCTTTTAGAGTAGTAATTTGATTTTAAAAACAATAAAAATACAATAATATAAATTGCCTGAAAATGGTACAGATATTTTTTGCCAAAAACAGCTTAGTTATGCCCAGGAAATGCTTGTAAGGCTTCTATTAACGTAAATCCAAAGCATTTGAAGCGAATTTAACCAGTTATTGTGCCTATTTCCTGAAAAACTTACTTGAGTTTTTTCCGCATTTTAGTTTTTTTCCGAGTCCCTAGGAAAAAAACCCTTTTTTTCGGAAAAAAACGAAAATAACGAGGAAAAAAACCGACCCAACAGCCCTGGTTCACTTCACACCACGCATAAATTCGAGACAGTGCCGGATTTACCCAACGCCAAAGGTTATTGAACAGACTTTAGTACGCGACGGCTATAAATTTCCATCTAGGCATAGTCAGATTGAATGTGCAATAGCGCCAGGAGTCGGTTTTCTCGTCGTATTCTTCGATTGTACGGCTGAAGGGATAGAGACCACGATTTGTACTATTCTTGTTGGAGAACACTTGGTATAGAGGCACGTGGACGCCTCCGAGTGCCAACAGAGCTCCGTTAAAAGAGACGAGTGCGAATCTTTTTCGCGGCTCCTTCATGTCAGCCATCGGGCGCCATTTAGCTGTTGCTGGCTCGTAGCTGCTGCAGTGGGAATACTGGTACACCGCAGTGTATGTGTGTATGCTACCGCCGCAAAGCACAATCCGTTCTTTCCATGCCACCAAGCCGAAGTCGGTCAATTCGTCAACTGGCCTATCTAAAGTTTGCCGGAAGTGTGGCAGCGGCAGCCATTTCCATCTCGGTTCTGGCTCGCTCACCAGTTCGGTGAGGTTGATCGACTCAAAGACCAATCTAACCGGTATTAGACTGGACAGCGTACAGATAATAAAGTGAAACCTTACTGACAAGTGTACTTACTTACTACACTTAGTTTGGTTAGAGCTGAAAAGCTGAAAGTTGATTGTTGATTTTCCGATATTAGAGGACGTGTGAACCGGGAGTGAAAACACAGAGATCCTGGTTGAATTACTAATCAACTAAAGCTGGAGACAACCAAATTATCTGTACGCACAGTTTAGGCATGCCTCGGTAATCGCTCATCTTGTACAAGATACCATTGAGTACAACTGAGTTTGTGTCATACGTACCTGAAACTATGATCTCAAGTCTATCAGCAAAGACTAACGGCGGAGAGTGCTGAATACAGTAAACGGGGACACTAATTGGCATTTATTTAGGATTCTGGCCAACAAAAAGGAAATCCAAATAGTGTACCCGGGTAGACCTATTTAGTAGTGACTACTAACTACTAGAGTGCGAACAATACCTAAAAACCCAATACCCAATACCCAATACCCAATACCAATACCTGAGACCCCCAATACCCCAATACCCAATACCCAATACTTGAGGAGCTGGGCCAAAAATTACATTTCACTGGACAGGTACATTGCAGTGAAGTACACAAGATTTTTTGGCACTGCAATTAAAATTTTTAAGAGGCCTGGTTGGGCCGCTGCCCAAGTAGGCGAGAAAATTTGAAAACTTAGCCTTTCAGAAAGCATTTAGAAGCCATTTTTTGGCGTAAAATTAGCAGAAATCAACAGTTTTGGTACTTATTGTTTTGCAATTCAGTCGTGTTTCTTCCGGTGAATTTTTTCCTAACTCTGCCGGACATTGTGCACCACCGCAATATCTATGGGTACGGTACTGGTACATTATGGTGACATTTCTAATGGCATTTTTATTTTAGATAAGAACAGAGAATTTAACGACTGGTGTAGCACTTAGAAAAGCTTGCACTTTAGCAAATTCTATGAACGTTTAGTTGATTAGGCCGTCCATAAACGTTGTCGTTCCAGAGGGAGGTCGGCTGAAATGCGACGACAGACCACACACCAGGAGGGGAGGGGGTCAGCAAAAAACGACGTCGCATTTTTCGGAATTTTAGGGAACTTCGATTGTATTACTTTCAATTTAAGTACATTCTGTGAGAGGTTTCTACATACAGAAAAGCTTTCCAGAGTGGTTGTAGGGATTTATTCAATTGATTGCGCAGTATGGTAAGTAGAAAACAGGACAGTACTGTATGTACTGCACTTTTATCGGGAGAGGCGTAAACCAAAAACGACGTCGCCTTAGGGGGAGGGGTCCCCAAGAAAGGACGCAAGGCGATTTTGGGAGAGGGGGGAGAGGAAAAATCGTGATTTTGGAACGATCGTTTATGGACGGCTCCTTAACGCGAAAACAGCTTCCTACACCGAATTATCGATCAACTTTTTCGATTTTTTCAGATCATTTTTTCACGTCAACATCGATTTTTCTCTATTTTTACCTGTCCCACCCAATTAGTATTGGGTATTGGGGGGTAAAAACCCCAATACCCAATACCCAATACCCAATACCTGGAAAACACCCCAATACACCCAATACCCAATACCCAATACCAGTTCGCACTCTACTAACTACTAACCACTAACTACTAATTTTTAGGGTTTTATTACGTCATCAAGACTACAAATTGACTACGACTACATATTCAGATTTAGTGACTACAAATTGACTACAAAATACCTTTTGAATTTGTGAATTAGTAGTCAGCAATTTCTGGAATTTATTTGGTTATACATATTATGCACATTAACCATTTCAAACGGAAATGGTGCCATTTTATCAGTGGGTTTTTGTTAATTGAGCTTTTTCACTAGTTTTGGCAACTTTTTTCGTCATTCAAAAGCAATTTTCCTGTTATTTTTTCGAATATTTATTGAATTTGTGACCGTTTGTAAACAAAGCAAAGTGCACGTTTGTTAATTTCCTGGTAAACAAAATATTATATATGCAGAATAATAACGAAAATTTATCTCTTGAAGTTGTAAACAAGAAAGCTGCATATTTTGATGCTAATTCTAAATTTAAAACTTTCGTTGTACAAATTAACAGGCATTTTTGTATCACACCTTGTAGAAAAATAGATGTAATTCCTCAAATGTCCACCTCTCCCCTGTTTGGTTCACTATTTTAGATTTTCATATTTTTGTTTTAAGTCCTAAGCCTAAAAATTTGGTTATTTTATTCAAAATTTGCTGACTACAAATTGACTACTAACTACGACTACATATTCAAAATCGAGAAATTCTGAGACTACTAACTAAGACTACTAATTATTTTTGGCGATTTTTTGAGACTACTAACTACGACTACTATTTAAAATTGGCAAAAGAAATAGGTCTATACCCGGGTACACTAATCGGCATACATGTACTAGGGGGGGTTTGGGGGGGTTACTCCCCCCAGCTGGAAAGGCCAAACCCCCCCCCCCTCACCCCCACCCCCCCCCCCCCGAGACAGGTTAAGGGACCCCCCCCCCGACCAAAAAATACAAGTACTAGTGGTGGCTCCAGTATTAACAAACTGGGTCAGAAATCACTAATTTTTAGCCTAAAATTCACTTGAAAAGCCTTTGGAAACCGAATTTGGCGTTTCCACTGCTGATATTTAAGAAAAATCGGTGTTTTTGGAAGCTCTTTTTGTCATTTTTTGCTTGTTTTTAGCTTTAAAACGCTATTTGGCAGCTTAAAATAGCGATTTTTAGCGTCCTTACTGAAAAAAACGTGCTAAAAACGCATTTCTAGGCGTTTTGGAGCTTTTTGAAATTTGGGACCCCCCACCTGGGCGAAACCCCCCCTCGACCCCCCACCTGAGGAAAACCCCCCCCCCCCCTACCCCCCTCCACCCAGGTCGGCCCGGAGCTGTTACATGTATGCTAATCGGAACTTACAATGTAGTAAAGTGGGCCGGAAGGAGTCGCAGTTTCATTTTATCAACAAAATCAGCTGTTGATTCCAGAGCTGTTTGTTTTCCGGAAAAAACACAAGCCGGTTTTCTTCGGTTTTTTTAAAGTTATTTTAGACAGAAAAAAAATTTTTAACAATCGCTTTTCATTGCAGAATTCAACGAAATAGAAATCGACTTTTAGCCAAAGAAACCAAAATAACTATCAGAGAAACTTCAGTTAGGCTCTAAATTGCGTGAATATTGCGGTTTAGATAACAAAAATGGCAATATTGCAACGCTTTCTTTTGCTGTTTGCTATCATATTTCAACAAAATGCAGGGGACTATAAAACTGGTCTCCAAATAGAGTACCCGGGGGACACTAATTGGCACCAAGTGCCGAATTGTGTACCCCAGGTACACTATTTTGAGGGGTACACTATTCAGCACTCTCCATTATAATTCTCGAATTAAGTATCACAAGTAGTTTTAAACTTAGCATTTTCCCCTTTTGCTGCAACAGTCCTCTGCTCAGTGCACTGCAGCTGTGGGTACTACTACTAGTATATGCGTACGTATATACATTATTCGTAGCGCAAAGTACTCTTAGCATTTCATAATGCGAGTACATACATTGTATGTATGCATCATACATGTAACAGGTCATCCGCCGAAGGGGGGAGGGGGAGTGGGGGGGTCTGGCGCCGGCCGGGGGGGTCTGAGCCAAAATTTTGAATTTCGGGCACTAAAAAACGCTCAAAAATCGAAAAAATCGCGATTTTTGGGCAAAAAATCGTCAAAAATCGCTAATTTGGGCTGAAATACAGCTAACAAGTGCTGTTTTGCAGGCGATTTTGGCAATTTTTGTGTCTGAAATTGCAAAAAATTGCAAAAATTTGCTCAAAAAATTACTTGCCAGAAAAGTCGGAGGGGGGGGTCGGAAAAATCATCTCGGGGGGGGGGGGTCCCCGATCGGGGGGGAGGGTCTGGCCTATTTCGGGTGGGGGGCAGACCCCCCAGACTCCCCCCTGTTACATGAATGGTATGCATATGAAAAGTGATGATTTTGGACAAGCATGCAAATGCCAAAACTAGTGTAAAAATCGGATGACTAACCCAAAAAGGGCGTAGTGGTGTTCTTGTAGGTCCAGGTATTGGTGTCTAGATCGAATGTGGCGCAGACTTTTGTAGGTGCACCGGCGCACACAAAAAGCCGCCGCCCAACTGCTGTCTGCACGGCTCCAGTGCACTTTGCCCTCATCTGAGTCATGTTGGCGGCTGGCACTCGAGTCCAGGTGTCGGGGTCAACGACGTCAGTGCGCCAGAGCCCAGCCACACTGTCCAGTGAACCGATAACCAAGACAGAATTGGAAAGTACGGCTGCGAATGAGCATCTTGATGGCTGTAGAGATCAGTGGCGTATCCAGGATAACAAAGAAAAGCGCCCTATGTTATTTGTTATTCTGTAAAGTACGTGTCTGAGTCTAAGTTCTGGTTGTGGTTCAGCAGGATAGGGTACATTGAAGTCAGACAGCCCGCCCGGTAGGTAAGGTAGTCCAACTCCCCTGGAGCGACGTCGCTTATTTTAAGTAAGTAATTTTTATTCAAAATAAACGGAACACAAATGCCCAAGACTGAGACCAAACAGATAGGGATGGGGATGGGCCGCTAAACGGCCACTAACACCCTACCCCGATAAAATCTACTAAAATCGGTATTACAGAGAGCGTTGCGGAAGGCGCGTGCAGAGCGCAAATTAACGGTTTCATTTGGTAGAGTTCCAAATATTTATTACTCGAACGGCAAAGGAATATTTTCTTATATCAAGCCTGGACTTCGGTAAACACAATTTATACTGGTGGCCACGTGTGTTGAGATTATTAAATTTGAAAAACAAATCAACAGGGAGGTCAATTTGTCCGTGAATTAATTTGTACACCATTACAAGGTCAGCAACAATTCTTCTTTTTTCTAAAGACTCCAAATTTAGCAATCTTAGCCTTTCGGAATATTCAAAATTCACAAGACCTGGAATTCGGCAAGTAAATAATCTCTGTACTCTTTCAATCAGATCAATGTCCTTAAGTAAATATGGATTCCAGACCTCTGAGGCATATTCTAGCTTAGGACGAACAAAAGTTTTGTACAGTTTGATAAGGAAATCCTTGGTCTTAGTTTCAAAACATTTAAAAATCAGGTTAACCAACCTAAACCCGTTTGCTGGAATTTGATTACAATGGCGCGAAAATTTAAGATCATTAGAGATTAGCACACCAAGATCAGTTATTGTATCAACTGATTGAAGCTGACGACCAAGACATATGAAATTTGTATGAGCATTACCGTAACCAAAATGCAGGACAGCGCATTTTTGTATTGCGACAGATAGCTGCATTCTCTCTGCCCAATGCATCACCCTCTCAAGATCTCGCTGTAAGACAACATTTACTGCGTTTCGAGGAAGGGCAAAGTAGAGTTTGGTGTCATCAGCGTAAAGAGCAAATTTTGACTCAGTAAGCACCGAACTGAGGTCATTTATGTAAATAAGGAACAACAGGGGGCCTAATTTGCTACCTTGAGGAACACCAGAGGTTACAGGAATTGAGGAAGAAACTGCGTTATCTACCGATACATACTGTAAGCGATTTGACAAGTAAGCCTCAATCCACTTCAGTAATTTTCCTCTGATACCAATATTGTGCAGTTTAGACATAAGTTTTGGATGAGAGACTGTGTCAAATGCTTTAGCAATATCGAGATAAATAACGTCGATTGTTAAAAATTTATCCAAGTTTTGGGTCCATTCATTTAGACAATACAGTAGTTGGGCTACAGTAGAACGGTTTTTCATAAAACCGAACTGCTTAGGGGATATCTTATTGGTAGCAAGAAGGTAATCCATCATTTCATCAAAAATGATGGATTCCATAATTAACTCACTTTTAACAAGTGAACTTATAGGCCGGTAATTTTTTATAGAGGTGCTTGCACCCTTTTTGAAGATTGGGGTAATACGAGCCACTTTCCAGATATCTGGAAGAGTGGCAGTTTCAAAAGATACAGAAAATATTTTCTTTAGAGGAGAAGCAAGAAGAGCAGCAAATTTTTTGAGAACAAATTGTGGGATACAATCAGGACCCTTAGACATCTTTGGAATAATTTTTAATAGGTGTTTAAACACAATATCATCGGACATAAGTATGTCCCGCAGAAATGTTGCATTTTCAACAGCAAACTCCTGCAAGGGTGACCCATCATCCGTTATAAAGACAGAGGCAAAAAAGGCATTAAAAGCAGATGCCTTTTCAGATGGGTCAGTAATGATTGATCCATCATCAGCGACTAGGTTAGGGATATGAGATTTGTTTTTGAATTTGCTCCTAACAAATCTCCAAAAATCGGACTGAGATCCTTGGTTAAGTACAGATTGTTCAGCTCGATACAAATCACAACGTTTGGATCGTCTCGCATCATAGTATGCCGTTAACCAGTTTTGGCGGTTTTCCTCTGATGGGTTTAGTTTGTAAACTCGATGAAGCCTTAATTGTCTGTTGTGTGCATTTCGCGAAGCAGTAGACCATAGGGAGGATTTGGAACGAAATGTACACTTTGGGACAAAGGCTTCGATACCTTGACTCAAAAGCGAATGGAAACACGCCCAAAATTGGTTAACATTGGCACACTGTTCGAAAACAGTAATCCAATCAATATGATACAGATATTCAGAAAACGGCTCGAAATGTAATTTTCGAAAGTTGAGGAAAGAGGTGTCAGTATTAAAAGATTCATGGCTAATCAAAGGCCCAAAATTGGATACAATCTTATTGTGGTCGGAGTTAGCAAAGGGCTCTACAACTTTAGAATTCAATACGAAACTCTCTTCAATACAGAAAACTAGATCTAAGATATTGCCAGACTCATGGATAGGCTTATGGACGGCCCGGGGTGTTTTGCATGTTTAAGGTAGAAACAGGGGCTTCTGCTCTGTTGCAGTGAATTCTTGTATTGAAATTTGGTCTGTGAGAGCCTAGACATCTTTCGAAGCCTTCGGTAATAAGGTCAGATCAGCATTAATGGTTGGTTAAAAACAGTTTCCATGACCTAAAACACACGCGCGCGGTCGCAGAATCCTTAGTTCATGAACGAAAAGTTGAGCTTAGTTCAACTCACCTTAGTTCACGGTTAGTTCTTAGTTCTTACAGTCAGGAACTTAACGCCGTTTATGGTACCGACACCATATAAGGTACCGGCATCATATATGGTACCGTCACCATATATGGTACCCCACCTTCGGGGCCTGTGGTGGTACCGTATATGGTACCCCACCTTCGGGGCCTGTGGTGGTGCCATATATGGCACCCCCACGTTCGAGGCCTGTGGTGGTACCATATATGGTACCCCTACCTTCGCATTGGTACCGGCACCGGTACCATATATGGTACCCCACCTTCGGGGCCTGTGGTGGTACCATATATGGTACTGGTACCATATATGGTGCCAGTACCATATATGGTACCCCTACCTTCGCATTGGTACCGGTACCGGCATCATATATGGAACCGACACCATATATGGTACCCCACCTTCGGGGCCTGTGGTGGAACCGTCTATGGTACCCCACCTTCGGGGCCTGTGGTGGAACCGTCTATGGTACCCCACCTTCCGGGCCTGTGGTGGCACCGTATATGGTACTGGTACCATATATGGTGCCAGTACCATATATGGTACCCCACGTTCGAGGCCTGTGATGGTGCCATATATGGTACCCCTACCTTCGCATTGGTACCGGTACCGGCATCATATATGGTACCGTCACCATATATGGTACCCCACCTTCGGGGCCTGTGGTGGAACCGTCTATGGTACCCCACCTTCGGGGCCTGTGGTGGAACCGTCTATGGTACCCCACCTTCCGGGCCAGTGGTGGCACCATATATGGTACTGGTACCATATATGGTGCCAGTACCATATGTGGTACCCCCACGTTCGAGGCCTGTGGTGGTACCATATATGGTACCCCTACCTTCGCATTGGTACCGGTACCAGTACCATATATGGAACCCCACCTTCGGGGCCTGTGGTGGTGCCATATTTGGTACTGGTACCATATATGGTGCCAGTACCATATATGGTACCCCTACCTTCGCATTGGTACCGGTACCGGCATCATATATGGAACCGACACCATATATGGTACCCCACCTTCGGGGCCTGTGGTGGAACCGTCTATGCTACCCCACCTTCCGGGCCTGTGGTGGCACCATATGTGGTACCCCTACGTTCGAGGCCTGTGGTGGTACCATATATGGTACCCCTACCTTCGCATTGGTACCGGTACCAGTACCATATATGGAACCCCACCTTCGGGGCCTGTGGTGGTGCCATATATGGTACTGGTACCATATATGGTGCCAGTACCATATATGGTACCCCTACCTTCGCATTGGTACCGGTACCGGCATCATATATGGAACTGACACCATATATGGTACCCCACCTTCGGGGCCTGTGGTGGAACCGTCTATGGTACCCCACCTTCCGGGCCTGTGGTGGCACCATATATGGTACCCCCACGTTCGAGGCCTGTGGTGGTACCATATATGGTACCCCTACCTTCGCATTGGTACCGGTACCGGTACCATAAATGGAACCCCACCTTCGGGGCCTGTGGTGGTACCATATATGGTACCCCACCTTCGGGGCCTGTGGTGGAACCGTCTATGGTACCCCACCTTCCGGGCCTGTGGTGGCACCATATATGGTACCCCCACGTTCGAGGCCTGTGGTGGTACCATATATGGTACCCCTACCTTCGCATTGGTACCGGTACCGGTACCATAAATGGAACCCCACCTTCGGGGCCTGTGGTGGTACCATATATGGTACCCCACGTTCGAGGCCTGTGGTGGTACCATATATGGTACCCCTACCTTCGCATTGGTACCGGTACCAGTACCATATATGGAACCCCACCTTCGGGGCCTGTGGTGGTACCATATATGGTACTGGTACCATATATGGTGCCAGTACCATATATGGTACCCCTACCTTCGCATTGGTACCGGTACCGGCATCATATATGGAACCAACACCATATATGGTACCCCACCTTCGGGGCCTGTGGTGGAACCGTCTATGGTACCCCACCTTCGGGGCCTGTGGTGGAACCGTCTATGGTACCCCACCTTCCGGGCCTGTGGTGGCACCATATATGGTACCCCCACGTTCGAGGCCTGTGGTGGTACCATATATGGTACCCCTACCTTCGCATTGGTACCGGTACCGGTACCATATATGGAACCCCACCTTCGGGGCCTGTGGTGGTACCATATATGGTACCCCATGTTCGAGGCCTGTGGTGGTACCATATATGGTACCCCTACCTTCGCATTGGTACCGGTACCGGCATCATATATGGCACCATCACCATATATGGTACCCCACCTTCGGGGCCTGTGGTGGAACCGTCTATGGTACCCCACCTTCCGGGCCTGTGGTGGTACCATATATGGTACTGGTACCATATATGATACCCCTACCTTCGCATTGGCACCGGTACCGGTACCATATATGGTACGACTCCATTCAGACTTCATACCATATATGGTACCGGCACCCATGGTCATGGGTAGGGCACCTTCGGGGCCTGTGGTGGTGCCATGTATGGTACCGGCAACATCTAGGGTACCCCTACCCTAGGTACCAGTACCATATATATGGTGTCAGTACCATAAACGGCCTTAAGTGCCTGACTGTCTTAGTTGACAAGTGTGAACGCATCTGAACTAAAAACTAAGGCCGTTAGTTCTTAGTTCTTAGTTGACGGCAGTGTGAACCGGGCCTTTAGTAGTAACTAAAAAATAGGTCTAGGCGAGCTGGCTATATGCGCTCTAAAAAAATGGCGGTACTTGGAGATCCTCCATGGATGAAACTCTTCAGATCAAGGTTGAATACCAATTTCTGATGTTATTCAATGCATCTACCATATTTTAGTCTTTGTTGTGTTGGATTATCATAGAATTGGTTTTAATTTGCGAGTGTCGACTGCTGGAGAATAATGAGCACTGGCGGAGATAAAATGCAGAGAGCGTTTCAGACGGCGCTGGTTGGTGGGGGGGGCGCAGTTTATCCTGTTGTTTTGTCACTGGCAATTGGTCGATTCATTGCAATAAGCAGCCATTTTTCGTTTACGAAACGTTTATGTTGCATCGGTTGTATGGCGGTATTATTACGCTGTCATATTTAACCACAGTGAAAATAGCTCATAAAAAATAAAAAATGGCACATTTTTTATATGTTCGCTATGTTTGACACATTTTTTTTCTCACTATGAAAAAACAATGGCGGAAAATAGCGCGGCTAGTGTAGCGGTTCCACTCGGCAATAGCAGCAACTTCTGGAACAGGCTTGGCAGTTTGAGTTCGTGCGGCGAGACAGAGTCACGATTTGAGGCTGCTTTGTGTGCTAGTGCCAGAACCAAGACCGGGTTAGACTTTTATGCGCCTTCAGTAAGTATCGACGCAACACAACACACGGACGCGTAGACAGAATAGGCGACCGTACTACACAGCTACCAAACAACACAACAACGCTGGTCGGCCAGAGCCTACAGGAAACCCAGCGCTACAACACACAGCAGCGTACAGAGCCATCGCAGCAGCGGCCCAATCGATATCCGACAGGCCTCTGTGACGGAAGTGGGCGGAGCTAGATCCATCAGTCTGACAGTTCAGCCGCAAACCAACGCCGGAGCCCAAACAACAGTCCTGCCCGATAGCAATTGCAGGCCATTCGAGCTGGGGACGTTACAGAGCTCCCTTCTGAGGCTTGACGTCCTCGGCAAGCGCTGTATGTGAGCTCGAATGGACTGTTGGCTGCGCCGCTCCCTTCTGAGGCTTGAACTTCTCAGTAGATCTTGATCTGGGTCGACTCTCCTTTTCTGGCCTTAAACAGCTGCTTCACTTTTGACACAGTTATACAATAGCATATCAGAACAAAATAATTGCGTTAAGGGAAACAGACAAATAACGAGTGAATATAAAAACCTAGGACAGTGAATATTGATATTTTCAATAAACACAAACAACAATAAACTGATAATAGTTCAACCTTCTCCCTGACGCGGTCGGCATGGGAGCACAAAATCGGCGTTTGTCCCATCTCCAGCGGTCAGACACTTGTCTTGTTTTTCAATGAACTCACTAGGATTTGGATGCAAGCAGCTGCTCACACCCACCCTCGGCGTTCCAAAGCTGAGCTTGTTGTTGAGTGCGCAGATAACCGATACCTCTATCCTCTTGGACGTCACTTTGGTCACTTCTGTACCTGACGGCCACTGAGGTCGGTTTTTCCATTGACTCCATGTAGCATTGACTTTGTCTTTCCATCTGTGTCGATCCATCACCCAACTCATTTCCTCATCAATAGCACTTTCCCAACGATTCTTTCCTTCAGCCGTTCCCTCTGGCTTGTACTGATTGGCCTTCACTAGCACATTCTCCTTTCTCTCCATGACTGGTGTCTGCTTGGCACTGCCTTCTGGCTTGTACTGATTGGCCTTCACTAACACACACTCCTTTCTCTCCCTCACTGGCTTTTGCGTTTTATCTGGCGAGTAGAGCACTTTGGCATTCGTTGTAGCTGAGAAAGTACCAATCTTGTCTTTCTGAAGTGTAGCGAAGGTTGGCGAATAGTCGACACCAACTAGACGCTTTTCAGTACAGTACAACCAAGGCTGCACTGTGCTCTCAGCGAACTGGGCAGATCCTTTCGTCTTTCTGTTGTGGTCTTCTTTGATGATGTCTGACTGTGGAGAACTGTTCTTTTCGTCATCAGAACTCTTGCCACTGGCTTCAAACTCCATCTTCCTTCCATCGCACACTTCTTCAACTCTAGCTTCTTTCAACGGCTCATCTTCAGAACTCTCAGACAAACTCAATTGCTGCTGAGCCTCTTCATTCCGTTTCTGCACCACTTGTATACTCGGCGCTTCACTGAATACGTATGAGCTTTTGGCCACTACCAATTTCGACTCTTCTGTCACCACAACTGCTACCTCTTGTCTCTTTGTGTCTTCAAACCATTCTTCAGCCCATTCGAAACACTCATCTTCCAAACAAGCGATTTGAGCCACTTGGATTGTTGTCAGCTTACAAACCACTTCAGACGGGGCAGAATCTTCCTTGTTGTCAGTGGACTGAGAAGTCGTTTCAGTAGACCATCTAGCCATGAGTTTTTGGGCTATGGGGTCGTCCGGACAGTGAGCTGCGTACATTTTGGTCGAAAATCTAGCCAGTGATGACGACAGCCTCTCCATTTCTCTAACAGTATAATTAACACTGCTAGAACCCACGGCTTTTGTTATCAACTCGTTGTTTACGGCTGCTCTGAACCATTCATGAAGTTGTTGAAGATGATCAATGCAGACAACAAGAATCAGAATGTGGTCATCATTGGGCACATTGGTCACGTCAATGCGGTTAGAGTGTTGGATGTAGTGTTCTGCAAGCTTGAACCATCGTTTTACCTTGTCGTTCCACTCACGAAGGGCTTTTTCTATTTCTTGCTGGTTGGTGTTTGGCGCTTTTTCCTGCTTCTTGGCGCATCTGCTAGCGGCGGTGTGTGGTTGGTATTTGTAGACTTCACTGAGGCTCTTCTTGACTGCCGTATTTGGTCTGTTTTGCACTAGATCGTTGGTCTGAATCCCTGCTTCTTCTACCTCTCCAAAACTACCAAGCAGTTGAGACGAAATAGGATCACCTGAAGTGTCATCTTCGACCGCAAGCTGTGAGTCAGTTGAGAGGTCTCCAATTGACGCAGCGCGTTTCGTTAGTGGTACATCGAGCGACACATCGAACGCGCGGCTCTCTTCTAGCGTTGGATTGTCCTCCTCTCGGTTCCTCACTACACGACAACCGACGGTGCTCAATGGTAGCCTGTCCAGTGCCCTCGGCGCTCTCTTGGTCAACAGACGACAAACTGTGAACCATTTTTCGCTCCATATCCTTCTCTTTCACCTTCTTTTTCGATCCTTCAATCTCGGTGCTCGAACCTCCATTTGTAGCGGTTCCACTCGGCAATAGCAGCAACTTCTGGAACAGGCTTGGCAGTTTGAGTTCGTGCGGCGAGACAGAGTCACGATTTGAGGCTGCTTTGTGTGCTAGTGCCAGAACCAAGACCGGGTTAGACTTTTATGCGCCTTCAGTAAGTATCGACGCAACACAACACACGGACGCGTAGACAGAATAGGCGACCGTACTACACAGCTACCAAACAACACAACAACGCTGGTCGGCCAGAGCCTACAGGAAACCCAGCGCTACAACACACAGCAGCGTACAGAGCCATCGCAGCAGCGGCCCAATCGATATCCGACAGGCCTCTGTGACGGAAGTGGGCGGAGCTAGATCCATCAGTCTGACAGTTCAGCCGCAAACCAACGCCGGAGCCCAAACAACAGTCCTGCCCGATAGCAATTGCAGGCCATTCGAGCTGGGGACGTTACACTAGTATTCTTAATTCACGAAGACCGGCCCGGAGCGTGTTTTATATGGTAGCTCACGTTCTGCTAATTTGAAATGGATTTCGATTCAGCCAACGCTCTTTTCACAGATTACAAGTGTAAGTAGAATGCGCTTTAGTATGCACCCGACACACACTGGATACGCCACTGATAGAGATGCCCATTTAGGAGAAATTCGCTTCACTGGTCTTCGTTCTTCAATCAGGTATACTACCTCAGCAAATTTGGATTTGCTGAAAGTAAAATTGTTTTCAGACTGTCTGTCTAATAAAAGGGTTTGCTACTTACCATACGTATGCACAAGGTGGCCAGTATTATACTGAGGTGCACAAAAACTTTAAGATTATGTTTTATTATGTTCTATAGAATGTTATACACACTCTTCGGATTATTTATGATTTATCAATCGTTTAGTTATGCTATGCCACGGGAGCCGCGTCGTTGGCTCAGTGGGTAGCTTGTTGCCTCTGAGTCACGGCGGCCCCTGCATCCCTAGCGGTTGTAGTGGTTCATCCTCTCGGCGCGGCAAGTTTCTTGCTGCAAAGAGTTGGTCGTCGGCACAACGCTCCACCCAGGCCACCGAAAGCTGGTTACAGCGAGTAGATAAAATGGGAACCAACTGGATCTGCCATTGCACCGAAGCCGCTCCTAGAGCATGCCAACTTGGAGAAAGATCAATTGACGTCAAGTGCTGGCTGAGACGATACAACAAGGCCAATACTGGTTTAGTTCCTCCGGCCGGGCGGCAGTGGACGCTGTCAGCACTACGACCTCAAAGCGCCAGGCGCTCTCTTAGTGCCTGGCGCCCAACAGCTTGGCTTGAGTGGCTCGGCAGTGAAAGAAGGGCAAACGTCCGAGATGACGATAACAAGGGGTAACGAAATGGACCGTGCAGGTCTGTTCGTAGGGCTGTACATCGTATGGCCCCCCGCCAGATCGGATCGGATCGGATCGCTATGCCACGGAGGTGGCGCAACGGACCGCTTTATAGGTCTGAGCGTAGGGCCGTAAGGTCCCCCGCAGAATTGGATTGGATCGTGAACTTACTGTGTATCCCCCGCACAATTGGATCGGATCGTGAACTTACTGTGTATCCCCCGCACAATTGGATCGGATCGTGAACTTACTGTGTATCCCCCGCACAATTGGATCGGATCGTGAACTTACTGTGTATCCCCCGCACAATTGGATCGGATCGTGAACTTACTGTGTATCCCCCGCACAATTGGATCGGATCGTGAACTTACTGTGTATCCCCCGCACAATTGGATCGGATCGTGAACTTACTGTGTATCCCCCGCACAATTGGATCGGATCGTGAACTTACTGTGTATCCCCCGCACAATTGGATCGGATCGTGAACTTACTGTGTATCCCCCGCACAATTGGATCGGATCGTGAACTTACTGTGTATCCCCCGCACAATTGGATCGGATCGTGAACTTACTGTGTATGTGGCAAGCCAAACGTACAAATTATATGTGTAAAAGTTTGGTTTGTGCACCTGGCTTTTGAGCCAATACTGAGAAATTCAAGATTATGTGAAATTGGATAATTTCAAAAACAAAAGATAGTGCATGAAATGAAATTAAGAGTCAGTCTCTGAACAGATCGAGTCTTGGTATTCAGACCGAAAAATGAAAGTTTGGCGTAGATGGCTCAAAGTTGGAGGACTAGCACTTCTCGATAGGTTATATAATCACCGCAAAGGATATTCCGATGCGACATTCCACGCTTCGAGATATGGCCCTCTGAAAATTGGACCACTCAGCTATGGGCCCGAAATTTCAAAATAGAATTTCTAGTGCACTAATCAGAGTTGGGACATATAAATTACGGGTTTTGAGGTAAATTGTAGACTGTTTTAAGAATCAATGATCGAATTCCATTTTTGAGGAAAAAATGTTTTTCGACCTCATTTGGGGCCCCCTAGCTCGTCTGGAACCCCGTTAACCATACATGTAACAGCTCCGGGCCGACCAGGGGGGAGGGGGGTAGGGGGGGGGTTTTCCCCAGGTGGGGGGTCGAGGGGGGCGGTTTCGCCCAGTGGGGGGTCCGAAATTTCAAAAAGCTCCAAAACGCTTGGAAATGCGATTTTAGCACGTTTTTTCCAGTAAGGAGGCTAAAAATCGTTATTTTAAGGTGCCAAATAGCGTTTCAGAGTTAAAAATATGCAAAAAATTACAAGTTTTAGTAGTTTGAAGTGGCCTGGTTGGGCTTCTGCCCGACCAGGGCGAGAAAATTTTGAAAATTTAGCATTCAAAAACGCATTTAAAAGGCAGTCTGAGCGATTTCTGAGCCACTTTGTTATTACTGGAGCCACTACTAGTACTTGTATTTTTGGGTCGGGGGGGGTCCCCTAACTTGCTCGGGGGGGTGAGGGGGTTTGGCCTTTTCAGCAGGGGGGGAAACCCCTCCCCCAAACCCCCCTACCGGAGAGTGCTGCATAGGGTACCCCTCCAGATAGCGTACCCGGGGTACACTAACTGGCACTTAGTGCCGGATTGTGTACCCGGGGTACACTATTTGGAGACAGATTTTATGTCGTGGGTGTCGAAAAGTTTCAACATTACGGTAGCTTTAAAGCAGATCTACATATATTTTTGCTCATTTTCAATCGTTTTTACTGACACAAAACTGAGAAGAATGAAAACTTTGACCAACCACTCTGATTTACATGGCAGAAACAGTAATATTGATTACAAAATTGCATTTTTATTCAGAAATCGTGAAAACAAACAGTTTAACGTGATTTCACTAAGTGCCAGTTAGTGTACCGGGTACACTAACAGGATCTAATTTTCGTTGGGGAAAATGCTAAGTGCTGGTTAGTGTACCCGGGTACCCAATGCAGCACTCTCCGGTAGTACATGTATGCCGTTAACAGTACATTTTATTTCAGAATATTGTAGCGCTATCTATTCCCTACAATTACTGTATAAAAACATTGGTTGAACTGTTAAGCATTCTTTTGAAAAATAGCTTCAAACATGAAAAGTCCACAAAATCCATGACAACAAACTGCATATTTTCGGCACTGTCGCGGTTTAGGGATCTTTTCAAAGTTTAGCTATACCCACTTCGAAAAGACCGTACACATATATGTGTAGCTTCGTGAGCACGAAGAACGACTTCGGGTAAACGAAGCACGACTTCGGGTAAATGAAGCACGACTTCGGGTAAACAAAGCACGACTTCGGGTAAACGAAGCACGACTTCGGGTAAACGAAGCAGTTTCGGGAGCTCCCCCCAAGGTGACTGACCCACGCATCCCGAAGCTTTGTAGTCAGAGGTAGTTGGGAGCAAGGTATAGTATCGGGTAACCCGAATAGCGGTTTCGGGTTACCCTAGAACCGAAGTACAAAATCTGAATCAGAATATGCTTCGTGTAACCGAACCCGATTTTGCACAACCGAACTAAGGCAGAATACATTTACCGATCTGAGACCCGAATCGTTTTTGCACACCCGAATATAAATTCGAATTTGGCGCCAATTAGGCTGCCACCCGAGCCGACCGCCGCTCACTTCATTGTATTGGTTTGCTTTCCTGCAGAGTGGTTGCGCGCGCCATGGCTGATGGTGCAAGAGGACCTAATGGAAGGAACTGTTTTGTTAGGGGAAAGTGCATGGCTCACGCTCAAAGGAAAAACACTACTTTTATGTGCTACTGGTGTCAGATCCGGCTGTGCCCCGGTTTTTGCGACTGGTCTTTCCACACCAATGTGGAATTCTTTTATGACGATCCTGAGTGCACTGGAACGGTTTCTGTGTTTGCAAAACAACATGCTGTAAACAGATCTGAATAGCAGATTAAAGTGCTGTCATTGGCTAGGCTTTTACGTGTTTCTTTTGTATTGCTAACTACAGTGTACGTGTCTGCTTTTTTTTTATAAAAGCTGCATAGCAGATTGCCTCTTGGTTGTAGGATATTATATTAAGTCGGGTGGCCCAACAGAGGTAGGGATCGCCGGGATCCAGCTGAAAGGAGGCATAGCACCAAAAAACAAACATCAAATGCAAATGTGCACAGATTGTTGCGTAACTGTCACAGAAAAACAGATAAATTCGTCCCAAATGATGGTTTGGTGAGTTTAAACAATTATTCGGGTCACCCCTAACTATTGTTCGGGTAACCCAAAAAATGATTCGGGTGACCTCACAATCTAGATTCGGGTTACTCTTAACACGAACACAAACTTGCTTCGGAATTTCGGCAGCAAAATCGGGTCCTGTGGGGCGGGTAAGAGATAGACTCGGGTCACCTGAACCAAGACATTTTTGTACTTCAGAAAAAAAATCAACCGAACCTTTCAACCCGAACAGAAGGTTCGGAAATTTGGGTCATTTTAGCTCACGAAGAACATCTTCGGGTAAACGAAGCACGACTTCGGGTAAACGAAGAACGACTTCGAGTAAACGAAGAACGACTTCGGGTAAACGAAGCACGACTTCGGGTAAACGACCCAGTTTCGGGTTAAACGGTCTTTTCGAAGTGGATACTCTTCCCTCTTGGTATACTAGTTTACAAGAACTGTCTGTATACTATTTTACTTTGGCTGACTTTTGGCTACTAGTTTACTTTAGTGACTAATGCATCTGTTTTACTTCAGCTGCCTTATTGGTCGTCGCCCGCCGATTTCTTCGCAACCGAATTCGACGCCCAACCGTGGGAACTGCCGCGAAGGCCGCCTAGTTTATTACAGGTGACTTATGGTTTCTGTTTAACTTTAGATGATTAATCGACCTGTTTTACTTTAAGTTGCAGGTCTATGTTTCCAAATTAACAGCAGATGAATGACTTTAACAGGGTTCGTGCGGGACCTGGAAAGTCAGGGAGTCATGGAAAAGTCAGGGAATTTAAAAAAGTCAGGGAATCAGGGAAAAATCAGGGAAATTGGTGTGTGGTCAATGAAAATTTTGATAGCAACAGAAACATCTCGCCGCTAAATGGTCGTGTCAGAACTTTAACACAGCACCCTTTTGAAAATCGGTCTTCTGACTTTATATACTACTGCTTAAACCAGAAATTTACCCTCTGAACACCGTTTAAATGCGTTTTACAATGTCAATTTTCAAAAATTTTCTCACATTGGTTGCAGTTTCCTCACCCTTTAGTTGGTAACCAATTTTACTTTTTACTATTATTTTACTACTAGTAAAATACCACTAGTATTACTAATTTTTGTTTTACTATACTTTAGTAAAATAACAGTACTTGTGGGCTGTGCGAAAATGACGTTATCGGTTTCTGGAAAGGATATTTTTGGGTACTAAAAACACTAAAAATCGTAAAAGTCGCAAAAAATTGCTACTTTCGGCTCAAATACAGCTAAAATGCATTTAGTTTCACACACGATTTTAGAAATTTTCGTGTTTGATAGTGATGTCAAAAATTAATTTAATTAAAATTGAAATTCAAAAGTTGGGCCATAGTTTAATTTTAATTTAATTGAATTTCGCCTCAAATTACAATTATATTTCCAATTATTTCTGGTGGTGAATGAAACGAAATGCGTAAGTATTAGAGACGCTAATGACTTCAAACAAAAACCTATTTAGTTTTTGTCACCATTTTATACTGTTCTGACCTTGTTTTGAAATATTTTACGATCTGCTTTTCATTTCGCAGTTAAAAAAACCAAAACAGTGATTCTTGGATGCATGGTGGGTTCACTCCCCCTTTCGGCGAAGGTACCTTGGAAGTGGTGTTAGTAAAATGCTGAAAACCTTTATAATGTGTACTGAATTGAAATGAACTAACTGTAAATTTCTCCCAGAATACCATTCTATGCGTTTTTCAAAGTTAACATTTCAAAATTTTCTTGTCAGGTTGGCAGCAGCCCAGCCAGGTGTCTCTAAGCTTTTACATGGACATTTTTCAAAGTCCTGGGTATGTCAGTTACATGTCACTGTATGTTAAGAGCAAAAATATGGCAATTTTAAAAATAAATTGGAAAAATAATTCAAAAAATTGCATAATTGAAATTTTCCATGGCTGCATAATTTAATTAAAAATATGACTGTAATTGAAAATAATGGAAAACCATTTCAAATAATTCAGTTTAGTTTAATTGAAATTAAAAACTGAGTCCATAATTAAATTGTAATTTAATTGAAATTCAAATTGCATAGTCTTACATCACTAGTGTTTGGAATTCTAAAAAAATGAAAAATTGCTCAAAAAAGACTTGCCAGAAAGATCAGAGGGGAGTCGGAAAAAATCGTCTCAACGTTCTCCGATTGGAAGGTCTGGCTCTTTCGCGTGGGGGCAGTCCGCCCTCTGTTACATGTATGGTGGTGGACAACCTACCCTGATCTGAATCATTGGAGGACCTAAGAGTTGTCATTTATGTATGCACCTATAATTATAGTACAAATACTAAACTAAATTAGATGCTCAATGAACTAAACTAAGATGCCAAGCAATGTTTGTAATTTCTGATTAATGGAAAATTTTCGCGATTTTTGTAAAATTTTCACTTAAACTGCCATAAAATAACTGTAAACAACTGAGACTACAAACTCGGGATGAAGAAATGTGTAGTTAGTGGTCAATTTGTAGTCAGCGGATTTAGTTTGTAGTTAGAGTTAATTTGTAGTCCCATTTTTGCCAAAAGTCAGGTAGTTAGTAGTCCTTTAGTTTGTAGTTAGTAGTCACTACAAACATACATGTAACAGGTCATCCGCCGATGGGGGAGGGGGGTTGGGGGGGTCTGGCGCCGGCCGGGGGGGTCTGAGCCAAAATTTTGGGGGAGGGGGTGGGCACTAAAAAACGCTCAAAAATCGAGAAAAATCGCAATTTTTGGCCTAAAAATCGCCAAAAATCGCTAATTTGGGCTGAAATACAGCTAAAAAGTGCTGTTTTGCAGGCGATTTTGGCAATTTTTGTGTGTGAAAGTGTAAAAAATTGCAAAAATTTGCTCGAAAATTTACTTGCCAGAAAAATCGGAGGGGGGGTCGGTGAAATCGTCTCGGGGGGGGGGGTCCCCATCCGGGGGGGGGTCTGGCCTATCTGGCCTATCTGGCCATCAAGAGACTCATTGGCAACAGTCTGACACAAAGCTTTGAACAGCTTCAGTTTTTCAGACAAATTCAGAAGTTTTTCCGCATGACTTTTCAACAAATTCAAGGCCAGTCTTTGACGCCAGTTTTATGAGCATCTGACACGCAGTACACTTGAAAAATTCACCTGTGCTCAGTGAACAGTTGGCGCAATCAAAGGTTTCATCTACAGTGTTGATCCAGGATGATTAGGAAACATGCGCTATCACTGGCTGCCAGTACAAAATAGGTGGAATGCTGCTCAACTCGCAGAGAATGCGACCGGCAGAAACATGAATGCGTTTGATTGACCTAAACTCGAAACCGGCACTTGGCATCTCAGTTAAGAAAGTATGTACTGAACTAAGAAGTTGGGCTAAGAACCAGTTGCAATTTGCCTGGGATCCATGGACCGACTGTAGGCAGTCTAAGCAGTTCATTCTGGGAGCCAGATCGGTAATAACCAGAGAACTACTTAGTTTTAGTAGAAGGGAACTAAAACTGGTGGTTGGTTGGTTAACCGGACACAGTACTATCCTTAAGCATCTTAGCATTATGGGCCTGGTGGGTGATCCAACATGCTTCTTCTGCTTAGAGAGGGAGGAAACGCCTGAACACTTGGTCACACAATGTGATGTATTGGCTGGGCGCAGGCATAGGATCCTGGGGCGAAGGTATTTGACCACCCAGGAGCTGAGTGAATTATCTGTTAGGGACCTCCTGAGGCTGATTAAAGCCTCGGGTAGGTGGTAAGTAGGGATGGGGGTAAGTTCAACTTTTTTAAATGAAATTTTATTGTTAATATTAGTATATTAGTATAAGTATGGTAAGTTCGACTTGTTCGATTTCATCATATATGGGGCAGCGAAATGGACCCTTGGTCTGAACGTAGGGTTGACTTTGTTTTGACCCCCCGTTACATCGAATCGAACCTAACTCGAAAACCGAATGAATATACAGACCTTTACATGTAGGAATAGGTTTACCAAGTGCCTGCTGTGTGAATCAGCACATAGACAGATTCATGCCGACCCATATCAAAGTCGTATACCATCATGTTTTAGATTGTGTCAGTTTCAAGGCCGCAACCATATCGAATCATACTTGATCTGCGCAATGTACTGATCAGTGTCAACTATCTATTCTTATGCTCACAATGCGTTTAAAATGCGTTTTAAGACTAAATTTAAAAAAAATTTCGCCCAGCCCAACCAGGCCACTTTAAACTACTGAAACTTGTAATTTCTGTTAATTTTAAACGCGTTTTTGAAGGCTAGTTTTGCTAAATTTTTACCCTTGTTGGGCGGGCAGCGGCACAACCAGGCACTTTCAAAATTTTACATCCCTCTTTGCAAAATCCTGAATATGCCACTGCCTTGCCCATGGACACATGTATGTATGTGTTACAGTACATATGTACGTACTGACATAGTGCATGATAATGTACAGTACGTATTTCAGGTTCCTGTCTGAAACTGTCTGATAAACTCGGCACTGACAAGGAGCGCCACAAGGAGTGGGTGACCCAATTTACTGTGTGGAAAGGCTATGAGTCGGTCAGATGTAGAGGCGTATGGCGGCACTGGTCCTGTGTCTTTTCAGTGGATGGGACGACCTTGACATGTTGCAGTCGCGAAAAGAACTGTTTGTGAACAAGTTCATGCCAACCGTTGATGGCATGACAGCCGTATGTTTGCTTGCATGAATGGCTCCACAGCAAAACCGTTCTGCAAGACAGTTCGGTGAATGCCTTCTACTATGAATCATTGCCCGCAGTGCAGTTCCAAAAGTGGAAACGGGACAATCCTGGCAAATCGACTTCTGTTTTTCCGTGTCTGCGTTGCAACAGCTGTCTCTTTCACTCAACTCTCGTCTGACATTTATCTGTAGTTCTTTAGCCAGGCTATCTGGTGCTCGGAGTCCGCTAGGAATCAACTGTTGAGCGAACGATGGTTGATGGTAAAGATGGTAGAAAGGGGAAGTCAGTCGCAAAAGTTTATCCTTTCTCTAAAATGTGTTTATATTTTTAGTTTTCTAGTAAATCTGTTAAAAATATGAATGCACAAGCAATCACTGGGCAAGAAAATTTTAGAAAATTAGCGTTTAGAAACGCATTTAAAAGGTATTCTTTGCGTACGATTAACAAAATGAGCTGTTTTCTGTAGTTTGAAAAGACCTGGGCAGAGAAAATTTTGAGAAATTAGCCTTCAGACCCACTTTAAAGGCATCCTGAACATAAAATAGAAAGTTTTGTAACATTATTTATTCATTACTTTTGTTTTTAGTCAATTGTTCCTTCCTAACTCCACCGCAAAGGGGTGTACACCCCTGGGTATGCTACTGCAAGAAATCACTGTTAAGCTGGGGCTAGGTATCATCGTGGCAGATGTTTCAGCGGCAATCCAAGAAGGTGGCATGCAGATCGAAGTCAGCATCTGCTGGCAAAACAGGAACAGGATACGTGACTGGCGGAGGCGTTTTGTTACCATTTGGAGACTAGCCAGGTCGATCTGGGGCATTTTAGAGTCCACTCAACAATCGTCCAGTGAGGGTATATCGAGCTGCCCCGGAGGTGGTAACGTTCGACCCATAAGGGGAGTTTCGACAATAAGATACCTAAAATACAATAGTATCAAAAGTTATCTAAACTACACTAGTATCAAGTCATCTAAAATACACTAGCAGTCAGATCGGACCGTAATTTATTTGGCAGTTTCCACACAGCCGGGCGTCGATAAAGAAGCAGCTAAAGTAAAACAGGTCGATTAAATCATCTAAAGTTAAACTGAAACCATAAGTCACCTGTAATAAACTAGGCGGCCTTTGCGGCAGTTCCCACGGTTGGGCGTCGAATTCGGTTGCGTAGAAATCGGCGGGCGCCGACCAATAATGCAGCTGAAGTAAAACAGATGCATTAGTCACTAAAGTAAACTAGTAGCCAAAAGTCAGCCAAAGTAAAATAGTTTACAGACAGTTCTTGTAAACTAGTATACCAACAGGGAAGAGTATAGCTAAACTTTGAAAAGATCCCTAAACCGCGACAGTGCCATATTTTCTTTAGTTTTTTATCTCTGTGGCTTCACTGCATTGTTCCACGCTCAGGCAATGTGTTTTTTAACAAATTGTAGGGAATTGATAGCGCTACAATATTTAAAAAAATGAACTGTTAAGGGGGTTCCAGACGAGCTAGCGGGTCCGAAATGAGGTCGATAAAATTTTTTTCCTCAGAAATGGAATTCGATCATTGCTTCTTAAACACTCTACAATTTACCCCAAACCCCCAACTTTTATGTCCCAACTCTGATTAGTGCACTAGAAATTCGATTTTGAAATTTCGGTCCCATAGTTAAGCGGACCGATTTTCAGAGGGCCATATCTCGAGCGTGGAGCGTCGATTCGGAATATTCTTTGCGGTGGTTATATAACCTATCGAGAAATGCTAGTTCTCCAACTTCGAGCCCTCTACGCTAAACTTTCAATTTTAGGTTGGAATAGAGTAAAGGGCCAAGCCTCGATGGAACCAGAGACTGACTCTTAAAATGTATTTTTTTTTCAATTTTGCTGTCATTTCCGTGAATGATCACCAAATAACCTGAAATTTGTAGACTACCTGCCAAAGAGCAGCGAATTTTGCCATTAAAATTTCATACATACGTGTAGGATTGAGTCAGTCTTGAGAAAATAAAAAATTCCAGAATGAAGGGTTGTCGAAAACAGATCATTCAGATATTCTTCGTTTCCTCAAACCACCATCACTGTCCATACATTGTAGATGAAACTATAGCATACAAAATTTCAAGCATTTTTTGCACAAATTTTCAGGCTTATGTGATCAATATTTGCGGAAGTGGCAGAAAAAAGAAATGATGCCATATTTTTGGGACACTCTGTAATTGCTTCTAAATGATCTGAACTGATTTGATAGTCAGGCTTCTTTGGGCATACTGTACCTGATCAACATGCTTCCTCCCATCAACAGTATTTGAGTCGGGCCGGACTTGCTTGCTTTACCTAATAACTGTTTATAGGGGTCTGCGGTCACGACCTTTCCATTAGATTTTCTTGATACAGCATACACAAAAAGGCAGAATATTGCTATTGAAGCAATAGCGGTCAGGCTTATCAACACCAATTTAGCTGGGTTCACCATGAGAGAGATACAGGATTGGTGAGATTGAACGACTCAACAATAAAGTTCTAAAAGTCTTATTTGTGCGCAAATTAGGTTTACTTACAATGAGTGAAGGTACCCAAATTGAACAGGCTTATAACGCCCCCGCTCCTGGCATACAAATATCGCGTTGTTATTGCTGCATCGCTAAACGTAATTGGTCAGTTGTTGAACTCCCAATTACATTAGATTATCCCTATGCAGCGTACCGATTAGTGTTTCCGATCAAATTAAAATTAAATAACAAAATTAAATTGTTTTGGCCAAAATCACCTAGTAAATAGCAATTTAATAACAAATTAAATTTCTCGCGATGACCGCCGAACAAATTAAAATTATATTAAATTTCGAAAAATTGGCCTAGAAATTTGATATAAATTTGATATGAATTTGATATAAATTTGTTTGGTTCGGCAGCTTCACTAACCAAAGTCTGGCTACAAAACAACAAGTTCAGTCCAAAGATGATCTTGTTCATGCCTATAGCAAAGATATCAACTCATTAAATGCTAATTTGTAGACCATTTGTCGCCATGTAAACAAAGGTCAACTCATTTTGGACCGACACGACCCAGGCTTTGAGCTGTTTCCTCAGGAATTGAATATTGATTTTAGCAAATTTATATTTAATTCATATCAAATAACAAATTTGTATCAAATTAAATTTCCGAATTCGGGTACCAAACAAATTAATAGCAAGTTATTTTCTTCTGAAGGCTGAGCAAGCAATTTAATAGTTATTTAATTTCAAAATAAATTTACTCGGAAACACTAGTACCGATGGGGCAGTTGTTATTTGGCAGTCAGAAGAACAGAAACACAAAACGGCA
Organism: Sabatieria punctata; assembly: GCA_030248155.1. Classification (NCBI taxonomy): domain Eukaryota; kingdom Metazoa; phylum Nematoda; class Chromadorea; order Araeolaimida; family Comesomatidae; genus Sabatieria; species Sabatieria punctata. The sequence goes on along the minus strand of JASANB010002867.1, from coordinate 8,297 downwards.
AATCGAGTGGACGGTTTAAACTGTAAAGTTGATGAGCTACACCTAAAAATGTTGTGAACTTGTATTGATGAGGAGCGTGAGAGTTTTACAGAGTTTGTTCACCTCTCCTAACTAAAGCATAGTTTATGAGTCAGGAGAGAAGGGCAGATTTTAATCAAGAGCTGGAGCTGATCATTTGTTGGGATTCAATGAACTCAGGCTTCATTAATAATATCGCGTCAGACTAAGATTTGCTTTTGACAGGGTGCAAAACACTTCAACCCGCCTGCTGAACCAAGTGTGCAATGATAATCTATGGCCAACGAAACGTCCTTCCAAAAAAACAACCCCGAAAGTGATTTTTCGCTGTAGCAACCGCAAATCTCAACCGATTTGAATGAACCCTTCTTTTAAATGAAAGACAAATAAATTCTTTAAAGAATGCTGAAATTTTTATGAATGTACTCTGCTTAGGTCCTGAGATATGCACTGATATGTACGAGCCTGAACGTACATTTTCCCTCTTGTCTGTTATGTCGGTCGGCCCTGTCAGTGTTTATTGATCGTCGAAGAGTCGACCCTTATATAAACCGGCTCTTAAAATGGCGATTTTCAGTGGCCTTACTGAAAAAAGTGCTAAAAACGCATTTAACTGTACATGTGCGTTTATTTGGAATTGGCAACTGCTTTCTGGCCGAGCGCGGTCTGTCCGTGAGTTGATTTTTTGCACTGATTCTTCAACACCAACTGATAATATCATCTTTCTATATTGAAACTCATGCTTCTAGCCCCGATTTATGAGATTTTAACCCATTTTTCATCATATTTTTTATCTTTTCCTGGACAAAATATTTTATCTTAATAAACGCCCATGGGCGTTTATTTGGAAAGCCTTTCCAAATAAACACTCAGGGGACCACTATTTGGGGGGGGGCGTTTATATGGAAAAACCCGGTACCCCATCTCCACTTCCTAGTCTGTGCTGGTCACATCTCAAGATGGCGTGTGAACACAAAACCTCACTAAATACTAAATACGTGTTGTTAATGTTCAGCTTGTTGCAGACCAGTTGGACACAGGCGCGGTCGTGGGTTTCGGTTTCCTCTCGACTCAGAACGTTCTTAGCAGGAAAGCCAACCACCACCAAATTAGCGCGCTTTTCTCGACGCAGAGCATTCTCTTCGACCGCCTTTCTAACAGCGTCAATTAGATTGCTGAACTGTTCGTCCGACAGGGTCGGCGAAGGCGGAGCAGTCACAGTCATTTGGTGTGCGCAGCTGAGCGTTTTCTTCCTTCCTTCCCTCTTGTTCAAGCAGCAGCAGACGGACTCCAAATCAGCCAGTCGGCAATTTACTCTGGCACAGTTTTCGCAGGCTGTAGCCATCCTTTTTAGAACAGAAGGAGGAGTTACTTCAGGAGCAGAACGTTTCTGGCGTTTCGACTTTCCACTCATGTGTTGGCCTTAGTTAACAGTCAAGGAAAAAAGGGGGCAGTGTACATTACAGCAGAGAGAGAGAGCCACAGAGCGGCCAAATTGGCCAAACAGTCCAAATACCAGCTGCTTGGAGGGGGCTCAGACCCAGATGTAATAATAAGTATTACACTGAGATTTTTCGGGTTGATAGTTTCTACTTTATTGGAATCGCTGAGGAAACACAGATTTGCACACCATAAAGTCGATATTATTTTCTGTGCATACTTGTTTGATAAACATTAGATCTAACATTATTTAAACAGTATTTTCTAAGAAATATCTAAGTCACCATAAGTTTTACTAACAGACATGATTGCTATTTGTAATTTCAGCCAGATATTGCAATGTACCTATGGTGTTGTGATGGGCACGAAAATTAACTTTTGTACTAGTACGTAAATTAAAACATGAACTTTTAATTTTGGTATTGAACAGAAATACGAAAATTAGTGAAATTAAATAACGAAAATGAAACAAACACGAAAATTAAATTGAGCTAATACTAAAATATTTTGAACATTCGGACTGTTGGTACGGACACGCACCCTAAGGTTGTAGTGGAATTGAAAGACCGAGTGACCAGGCAGGCCATCATGCAACGTAAAAGAAGAGTTCTTTCTGCAAAGCCCCAGTATGCATCTGTCTACATTGGTTGCGATCTGACGCCGTGGCAAGCAAAGAAAGCTTTTGACTTACGAACTGAATTGCGTTGCCGACGCCAAAATGGCGATAGTGATTTGTTTATTGACTATCGCACACTCACACTTAGGAGAGGCAAGACCAAAGCCTCCATTTGTTAATTTTTCTGTTATTTTGTTGGACCCTGATTCTTGTATTTTGATAGCGTGAGCGCTAAGTTCAGATTAGTATAGTAGTAGGGTGGTATGTAGCCGGCCAATCGGCCCAGCTGCCCTTTAATCTTGAATAAACAGAAACACACAAAATAAATTTTGGTTACGAATTTTAAGTTACGTTTCAGAAGTAAATAACAGTATAAGTGCTGCATTATTGGCAAGTTAACGGTTTCTAAAGGTGCAAAAGCACATTAGTTTAACAAACCAAATGCATTTTTGTCCTAATTTTGTAAGTAATTGTGGCAGCAAGCAGGGTTGTATATTTTTCCGAAAAAAACCTCGGCCTGTTTTTTTCCTGTTTTTTTCCGGTTTTTTTCCGGTTTTTTCCTAAATCGCGGAAAAAACTCCAGCCCAAGTTCTGAGTATCCTAGGCTGGTTTTATGATTCCTAACGCTTTCTAGCGCCTTCCTCAGTCTTGTTAGACCAGAAATACACGTGTTACATAGATATAAATCACGAAACAGGCATGAAACAGTGCCTGACAGGTTCCATAAATAACGCTATATGCAAATTTTCTTACAGCAGTTTGCATTTTTGTTTTTTCATGCCAAATTTGGTCTTTTTTGTTGTTTTTCTAACAGTTTTGAGTCAGTATGGCCTATTATACATAGCAAAAGTCCATTTTTTAAACGAAAAATGACGTAAATTAGCTATTTTTAGCTTGAGTTTTTTTCCGCGATTTATGTTTTTTTCCGACCCTTAGGAAAAAAACCGGTTTTTTTTTCGGAAAAAAACAGTTTTTTTCCGGTGTTTTTTTCCCACCTCACATCCCTGGCAGCAAGCATTTTTAACTCATTTAGATTTAGTCGTACGCATCGTGCAACTACTAAAGAGTCGGATCGTAATGTGAATACTGCACTTTTGAATCACTCCTGTAACAGGGTGTAGTACCTGATAGAAAAGTATTTCTTTACGTATGTACTGTGCTGTATGTTTAGGCATGGAAAAACGATCGTCAAAGCCTGCTAAAGGCTAAGATTAACAACAAAAAGGTGTTTGATTCCAATTTTGGTGTGCATAAGTGGAATTACAGGCTCTAAGAAGGCAGATGTGCAAGAACTATGTGCCTCATTGCAGTCTGAAACCGTGCCGCAAAATACGAAAATTAACTTTAAGGCAATAAAATCAATTCCTAACATCGTAACGAAAATCAATTTTCCTACTTGTACGAATATGAATAAGACATTTTGATTTTTGTATCAACCAAAGATTACGATAATTAAAATTGCCAAACATTGATTTACCGAATACGAAATTTAATTTTTGTGCCCATGCCTAGTATGGTGGTGTGTTTGAGTTGATGACTATAAATTATGTATTTTCGGAGGGGCTGGTGTGATTGACGGAATTCTCCAAGCAACAACAGCTCTATAAGCCAATCTAAATATCACAATCAGAGCATGTAATAGAGCAATGACACTGAGTCCAATCCACAGGTCTAGCTGCCCTCCCAAATCACCCAAAAAAGATGAAAAACTGTTAGCATAGACTGCTTTGAACACTGGGTAGTGTTGAATCTGTAATGTCAACATATAAATTAGTACCGGAGATTTCCGCTTATAAGACCACCATAGTTAGAAGACCATGGTCTTATAATAGGTTTTTGTTTCCAGTTATAAGACCATGGTCTTCTAATAGGTGGTCAGAAAACAGGGTTCATTGACACCCATTTTCCAGTTAAAAGACCATGGTCTTAGTTTAACCCCTTGTAACCTACCGACGCCATATGGAGTTTTCGCATAATTCTCTAAATGAAATTTCCCGACAATGAAAAATTCCCGACAATCATTTCCCGAATAGAAATTTGTTATCGGAAACGGCTGAAATGCGAAAATCGGGAATTTGGTTAGGCGAAAATCGGGTGCACTTACCCGACAATTGTTTCCGTTTCTAATCGGAAATCGGGAAACTAAAACAACAAAAAAAAGAAAAGAAAAGAAATAATTCCTTTTCACTATTTGCTGTATATGGTTTAGAGCTTGCTAAAAATGTTACTCGGTGGGTGGATCGGTAGTTGCTGTGGGCAGTCATTCTGTTTGATACGAACTAAGTAGGTTGTGACCTTGGTAGGCGCAGTGGTAGGTGGCTAGGTAGGAAGGTAGGTAATTTTATACTTTCTTCGATAATTAGCCATTCGAGCTCTGCTGCAAGTTTTTATTTAGGTGCCCATCTCGAGAAATAGATAGCTATGTGCCGACCTCAGTAGGTGCGTCATCAATTTGTTACCGACTTCGAAATAGGTAACTATACGGTATTTTAGTTTGAGAGATCGTAGCCCCAGACCCCTGGCCTATCTGAGTATCTTGTTGCGTATGTAGGCTTCCCTCTGCTTCATCATTCAGTTGCCCGGCTTCGAAGTAGGTAATACGGTATTTTAGTTTGAGAAATTCCGGGTAACCCCCACACCCCACTAGGCTAGGTAGGTAGGTGCATACATGTACTAGGGGGTTTGGGGGTTACCCCCCTGCTGGAAAGGCAAAACCCCCCTCCCCCCGAGACAGGTTAAGGGACCCCCTCCCCCCGACCAAAAAATACAAGTGCTAGTAGTAGTGGCTCCAGTATTAACAAACTAGGTCAGAAATCACTAATTTTTAGCCTAAAATTCACTTGAAAAGCCTTTGGAAACCGAATTTGGCGTTTCCAATGCTGATATTTAAGAAAATTCGGTGTTTTTGGAAGCTCTTTTTTGTCATTTTTTGCTTGTTTTTAGCTTTAAAACGCTATTTGGCAGCTTAAAATAGCGATTTTTACCGTCCTTACTGAAAAAAACGTGCTAAAAACGCATTTCTAGGCGTTTTGGAGCTATTCGAAATTTGGGACCCCCACCTGGGCGAAACCCCCTTCGACCCCCCACCTGAGGAAAAAACCCCCCTACCCCAGGTCGGCCCAGAGCTGTAGGTAGCTCGGTAGGTAGCTAGGTAGGTGGCTAGGTAAATAGATAGGTGGCTAGTATACATGTAACAGCTCCAGGCCGACCTGTGGGGAGGGGGCTAGGGGGGGTTTCCTCAGGTGGGGGGGTCGAGGGGGGGTTTCGCCCAGGTGGGGGGTCCCAAATTTCAAAAAGTTCCAAAACGCCTAGAAATGCGTTTTTAGCACGTTTTTTTCAGTAAGGACGCTAAAAATCGCTATTTTAAGCTACCAAATAGCCTTTTAATGCTAAAAACAAGCAAAAAATGACAAAAAGAGCTTCCAAAAACACCGATTTTTCTTAAATATCAGCAGTGGAAACGCCAAATTCGGTTTCCAAAGGCTTTTTTAGTGAATTTTAGGCTTAAAATTAGTGATTTCTGACCCAGTTTGTTAATACTTGAGCCACTACCACCACTTGTATTTTTTGGTCGGGGGAGGGGTCCCTTAACCTGTCTCGGGGGGTGAGGGGGTGGGGGTTTGGCCATTCCAGCAGGGGGGTAACCCCCCAACCCCCCTAGTACATGCATGGTGGCTAGGTAGGTAGCTAGGTAAGTAGGTTGGTAGGCAGGCAGGTAGGTACTAATTGGTTTATTTTATTTTACTTAGAATAGAGTGGTTGTTATTGGGCATCAGAATGCTCAAGTTCTTCGGTGTAAGTCGTCAAATTTCTAGACTCTGCCTGCCAGACGTCATACACATCTAAAACAGGCCATCTGCTGAAGGGGTTGGGGGTCTGACGCCGACCTGGGGGCAGTGGCGTATCCAGGATTTTGGAAAGGGGGGTGTAAAATTTTTAAAGTGCCTGGTTGGGCCGCTGCCCAACCAGGGTAAGAAAATTTAGCAAAATTAGCCTTCAAAAACGCGTTTAAAACGCATTCCGAGCTTAAAATTAAGAGAAATTACAAGTTTTAGTAGTTTATAATGGCCTGGTTGGGCTTCTGCCCGACCAGGGCGAGAAAATTTTGAAAATTTGGCCTTCAAAAACGCATTTAGAAGGCATTCTGAGCCCAAAATAGACAGTTTAGTACATAATTCTTTAGTTTCTTATATTTTTGACAGACTTTTTCTTCCTACCTCCACCGCAAAGGGGGGGGTGTACACACCCTACACCCCCCCCTGGATACGCCACTGCCTGGGGGGTCTGAGTCCAAGTTCTAGGGAGGGGAGTTTGGCACTAGAAACTCTCAAAAAGCGCAAAAGATAGCATTACTTCGGCAAAAAAATCGTCAAAAATCGCTAATTTGGGCTAAAATTTGGGTAAAAAGAGCTTTTACAGGCAGTGGCATACATGGGCCGGGGAGGGTAAGGGGGGTATACCCCTCCCTCTCGGCCGGCCATACCCCTCCCCCACCTACCCCCCTCCCGGGTTATTTTTGTATTCTTTCTGCGGCCTTTAGACTGAGTGGCTTCCCGATTGCTCTCCTCATGGGGATACCGCTAGAGCACGTCGGCGACCATTTGGAGATGGTGACCACCGTTGTGAACGACGTCATATACAGTGTTGAGGAGACCTGACTCATGAAAACGAGCAATGCCTCATGGACGCGGAGATGGGCATCAATGAAAAACGTATCAGTTGTAAGCGCTAACCGAATTTACACACATCTAATAAAAGAGTTTCAGGCAAGCGAGCGACCCGACCAGAAATACCCGTAAGAAGGCGACCAGTACAACATTACGATTGCAGCTAATTTTTGGAGTATAACCCCATATTCGTGTGCAAGATAAAGACGTTTATTGCATTATTAGCATGCAATTCTACACCGACGTAAGCTTAACGAGTTTTATGTAATTTACTACAGTGATGCAGCGCACGATCCGTAATAGCGATCAATCTACGGTCCGGACTAATGCGCCATACGAAAATGAGCCGCCATCCTTAAAGTAAGACTTTCGAAAATTCAATTTTTTTGCACTCAGCCACCCTTTTAGACCTATTTAGTTAACTACTAACTATTAACCGCTGACTTACTATTATCCTATTATCGAGGTAGTATTAATCCGACCTCTACCCCTATCTGAAATAGCATATACCTCGAGACTGCGAAAATTTGGGCTTGTTACCCAAGGAGGTTGTTGTTTTCTGGTCTGGCACCCCGATTTTTCCGACCCATTTATGCTTCCAGCATATCAATATACCGGAAACAAACGTATTGGTCATAAACTGCAGTACATCTTTTATATGCATACGAATTCAAGTGATCACGTGCGCACCGAGTTATCGTTACTATTGTAAGGAAAATACTAGATAAACACAGACTACCAATGTGCCGACCGATCAACTAGTGTCACTTGCCAGTGTCGCTGCCGCTGCCTGACTGCTGAAAACAAGTGTTACGGTCTCTGGATATCAGAAATAGACGTTTTGACTATGGGAGCTTTAAAATTCTGAGATCTTTTGTCTGGTTATTAAATTACTTATACCTATTAATAAATGTCCGATTCATAATATTTACTAACGCTTAAACAGGACGAACACCACAAAAATGTCCGCTATTAGAGCTTCCATAGTCAAAAATATACATGTAATAGGTGATCCGCCGAATGGGGGAGGGGGTTTGGGGGTATGCCATCTCCCGGGGCGTCTGGCCCAAATTTTTGGATGGGAGGGGTGGGTAAAAAAACCCCAAAAATAAACCAAATCGCACTAATTGGTCAAAAATCGTGGAAAAATCGCTATTTTGGCTGAAAAGCACCTAAAAAGTTCTGTTTCACTGGAAATTTTTAGATTTTTGGTGTCTAAATTTGCAAAAAATGCTCAAACACATCCTTGCTGGAAAAATCGGAGGGGTCGTCGGTAATACCGTCTCAGGTCAGGGGGTAGGTTTCCATCGGGGGGCTGTGGCCTACGTCGGGTGGGGGGAAGCCCCCCCCCGAACCTCCTGTACCATGTAAGATCAAAAAGTTCCCAAATAATTAATTGAACAAATTAATGATTTTTTTACCTTTTCCATGACCAAAGTCAGAAAATTATACGGTATTGATTGGGTAAATTTCCGGTTTAAATAGTAATATATGAAGTCAGAAGACCTATCTTCAAAAGAGTGTTGCGAAAAGTACTGGCGTTTGGCGGCGAGATG
>JASANB010002866.1:0-94028 GCA_030248155.1 Sabatieria punctata | reverse complement strand
TTAAAGATGGGCGCTTTGGCCATAGCTGTCTAGTTTGGAGTCTAAATTCTCAAAAATATGGAGTCTCATTTAGGTTCTATTCGATTTTGGGGTCTCTAACAAAGAGGGCACGAGGTTTCACTGGTTTTAAACTCCAATGCTTGTGCGAAAAAACAGAATAGTTGTTGACATTCGCAACGGTTTACGTATACCGTATACTGTATGCATACATACTGTACTTATTTAAAGGTCATCCGCCAAAGGGGGTTGTGAGGTTTGAGTTCGGTCAGGGGGACTGAGCCCAAATCGGGGAGGATTATTGAGTACTAAAAATCGCAAAAAACTGCTAATACGGGCCCAAACTAGTGATGTAAAAATTAATTAAATTGTAATTGAATCCGATCGAGTCTCATTCTTCAGACCCAAAATTGAAACTTTGGCGCAGGAGGTTGAAAGTTGGTGCACTGATACCCCTTTATGAGTTGTTAAACCACTGCAAGGGAATATCGAATTCGACGCTCCACGCTCGAGATATAAGCCCGCGAAAATCGGCTCTCCTAAACTATGGGACCAAAACTTCAAATTCGCATTTCTAACTTACCAGTTGCAGTTTGAAGTTGAAAATTGTGGATTTTACATAGCTTTTTGAGTACTTTAAGATTATGTAGTCCAATTTCACTTTTGAGGAAAACAAATTTTTCGTCTGGAAGCCCCCTAGTCATATCTTTTTATTTCAGATTATTTTAGCGCTATCAATTGGCTACCTTTTGGTATAAAGTACGTCGAGCCAGCTGCCCGCGTTTTTGAGAAATATTAAATATAATATAAATTTTATGCACATTGTATTTGAGTTAAGTTATGTAACAACGTTTGCATTTGATTGAGTTTGGCGCCCACACCTTGTTTTTACGGTATTCTTGTTTTCGTGTCGAGTTCACTACTTTTGTTTGGCAGCTTATGACATTTAATTGAATTGATTTGAGTCAGTGTTGCAAGTAAAGAGGAAGAAAAAGGGTGACGGTTGAGTTGTTTGTGCGAGATTATTATTATTATTATTGTTATTAAACTTTATTCCATTCGGAACGAGGTTCCACTTACACAAATGTGCCCTTCAGTGTGGACCCTGTGACTAGAATTACACATAACTGTCATAACAACGTGGTACTGTAGATTACAGCTACAACAAAGTACGGTCAGCTAAGTCAAGCGCGTTTAAGCGGCGGTAGAACTGATCAGACCGCACAAGTTTGCGAAGAGACACATAGTCGCCAGTCATTTCGTCTGCCGTTAGAGCATTCCAAGTCCGAATAGACTGTTGAAGGCAAGACATTCTAGTTCGTTCACGGTGGCAGTGAGGTAGAAAGAGTCGGTTCTGGTTGAGGGATAGGCGCGTTGTTGAATTAGGAGCCCTGGCAAGTGTTCCATGAGGTAGATGCCGTTGGTTGTGCAGGTATTTCCAAATCAGCTGCACTCTAGAGGCAGCTGCATAGTGGGAAAGAGATGGAAGGCCGACACGCTCAAGAAGAGACTGATAATCAATACTAAAATCATTAGTAATCAGCTTGCAGGCATACTTTTGAACACGTTCAAGAACCGTCCTATCCTTCTTACTGATTGGGTAACAAACAGGGAAAGCATACGTCAAAATTGACCTATCAAACACACATACAGTAGTTTAAAAGTTGCACATGGGACGTAGCGAGATCGGTGCGTCCTTCCATAGTTTCTTTATTATAGTTGCACGTTGAATCGAACCTGAGCAAGTACGTTATTAAATATTAATCTGTTCTGTTTTCCGGCAACCTAAGTGGAGGTCGGTCGAAATCGAGGTAGGAGAAACCTCTTTTCTGCGTCACCGCCGCTGTGCCTGACAATCGTCTGGAAACAAACTGAATTGATGACTGCCCGGCGTCTGCTGAATCGTGGTTTTGGCGAGGTTGTGCAGACGGGAGGCAGAAGGGAGAGGCGTTGATCTAGCGGGCGAGACGTCTGTAGTATTGGAGAGGCAAGTCGAGGAAGTAGAACGGGAAACTGAAGCGGCCTTTGTCTGGCGTCGAGTTGAGTGTCTAGGCGGCTGAGTGGGTTTGGCTTTTGGCATGGTTGAATGTATGAACGGGTTGAAGGTTTCCTTATATGTAAATTGTGCAACAAATCAACAATGAGTTTATTGAGTTTACTATCAGCCATACTAAGAGGAGACTGATATTTTAGTTCTCATATGATTTGAAAGAGTGCACCCTGGCTCACCGATTGGCAGGTCGCTGACTACAAACGAATAGTTTTAGGCTTAACTGACTTTTAGGGGTCCCTAATGAGGGCGTATATCTCAGGATCTGAGCAGAGCACATTAATGAAAATTTCAGCAATCTTTTAAGAATTTATTGATCTTTCATTTAAAAAAGGATTCATTCAAATCCGTTGAGATTTGCAGTTGCTACAGCGGTAAGCCGAAATGGCAAAACTGACTTTGGGTTAGGTGTAGCTGGGGGGGGGGGAATCAGGGAAGGTCAGAAATGGACTATATATTAATTAATTAACTTTCTTATGACTATACGTACGTAGCCTTGCTTTTATAGCCTTGCTTTGTGGTGCCAGTAAAGTTATGGAATCCATAATAAGGGACCAAATAGTGACTTTCTTTAGAGAAAATCGGTTAATTTCAGATTCCCAACACGGCTTTTTGAGCAAAAGGTCTACTGTAACGCAACTACTAGCAAGTTTGAATGACTGGACAGCAGCAATAGATAGAAGGGAAACTGTTGATGTTATATACTTAGATATAGCAAAGGCATTTGATAGTGTATCCCACAACAAACTTATCAGTAAGTTGATGCGTTTTGGGGTCTCAGGTAGCTTGATTAACTGGTTAAAACACTATCTAAGTTATCGTAGGCAGTATGTTTGTATTGATAATGATTTTCAATCTCCTGAAAGTTTGGTGGGGTCAGGTGTCCCACAGGGTAGCCTTTTGGGTCCAGTGCTGTTTCTGGTTTATATAAATGATTTGGAAAGTGTACTCCAATTTTCCAATATTAAGCTGTATGCTGATGATGCCAAGTTATATTTCTCGGTTCCTAAAGGGGTTGTAAATGAACGTCTCAGGACGGATTTAGGGCACGTGTTCGAGTGGGCCTCAAAAATGCAACTCTCAGTGGCTATTGAAAAATGTTCTGTTGTTCACTTAGGTTATGGAAACACCCACACCGAGTATTTAGTCAATGGTAACCCTCTGCCTGCTGTTTCTAGTATTGTTGATTTAGGAGTCACTTTATCTAACGATTTAAAATTTTCCCTCCATTGTCGTAAAGTTACAACTAAGGGCTTTCAAACCGTAAACCTAATCTTCCGTGCTTTTCACAGTCGAAACCATGACCTCCTTTTAAAATTATATAAAACGTTCGTGAGATCAAAGCTGGAATACGCAACTGAAGTCTGGAATCCAAATTTGCTCAAAGATATAGATTTAATAGAAAGAGTTCAGCGTCTGTTTACTCGTCGATTGCCAGGTATGCAAAATCTTTCTTATTATGAGCGTCTGAGGGTCTTAAACCTTCAGTCATTGGAAGAACGTCGCTTGATTCGCGATCTGGTTATGGTCTACAAGATTCTCGAGGGACTTGTGGAGCTGCCAAGGCAACTGTTATTTGAGTATGCTAATGTACGAAGCACTCGTGGTCACAACCGTAAATTGTTTGTTCAACGGTCAAGACTTGACATAAGGAAGTTTTTCTTTTCAAATCGGGTTGTTCCTTTATGGAATAGTTTACCAGCCGAAATAGTTAATGCAGCCACGGTTTCGCGCTTCAGAAAATTAATTCAACAGTTTGATTTTACTGAGTACTTGCGGGGAAGGGCACTCGTCGGACAAACGGCCACGCCCTCCCCTTGATCTGAGTTGCTTGTTATTCTGTTGGACGTGTATTAAACATTCATAAACATTCAACTGTAGGACTCCGGAACGTGCCCTATACTGATGCGCACCCCTAGGGGCATTTTTATATTTGGAAAACAGGCCCTCTTGAGCGTGCCCCGTACTGATGTGTCTCTAGGGGTATTTTTATATCTTTAAAACAGGCTCTCCGGAGCGTGCCAATACTGATGCGTTCCCTAGGGGTACTTTTATGTTTTAAAACAGACCCTCTGGAGCGTGCCTATACCAATGCGTACCCTAGGGGTACTTTTATGTTTTTAAAACAGGCCCACTGAAGCGTGCCCTATACCAATGCGTCCCCTAGGGGTACTTTTATGTTTTTAAAACAGGCCCACTGAAGCGTGCCCTATACCAATGCGTACCCTAGGGGTACTTTTATGTTTTTAAAACAGGCCCACTGAAGCGTGCCCTATACCAATGCGTCCCCTAGGGGTATTTTTATGTTTTTAAAACAGGCCCTCCGGAGCGTGCCCTATACTGATGCGTCCCCTAGGGGTATTTTTATGTTTTTAAAACAGGCCCTCCAGAGCGTGCCTATACTGATGCGTCCCCTAGGGGTTATTTTTATGTTTTTAAAACAGGCCCTCCGGAGCGTGCCCTATACTGATGCGTCCCCTAGGGGTGTTTTATGTTTTTAAAACAAGCCCTCAGGAGCGTGCCTATACTGATGCGTCTTTAGGGGTACTTTTATATTTGGCAAAACAGGCCCCCGTTGCCTGCCCTATGCTGAGGTAGTGATCATTTGACTCGCCAGGCGAAGGGCTTTCAAACGATATATGACACGACCATTTTGGACGACTTTGAAATTTTGGAATTTTTGTTAGGGACCCCTAAAAGTCAGTTTTGCCACCGCTGTAGCAACTGCAAATCACAAGGGATTTGAAAGAATCCTTTTTTAAATGAAAGATCAATAAATTCTTAAAAGATTGCTGAAATTTTCATTAATGTGCTCTGCTTAGATCCTGAGATATACGCCCTCATTAGGGACCCCTAAAAGTCAGTTTTGCCTTGTTTTATTTTAATATTAATATATGTATAACATGTATAATATATATCACAGTACTGAGATGGTAGGTCAGAGCGTGAGGTGGTCAACCCCCTTTGCCCATGTCTGATTCCGGTCACAGTCGCGCGCCACAGACGGTCAAACGTGGAACAATTACCGTGGGACACCTAGTACCATAATTAATGAACAAATTATTTGCATTTTGCGCTTTGCACTCACAACGGGCGCAGAGGCCAAAATCTGGGCACACTTAACGAGCGTTTTTGGGATCATTTGGGATCGCGCTGGCCAATGGCTGACTGGCGGCCGTTTGATTGACAGGCGGACGGGTGGGGCCCGCGAGGGCCGCCGAGGTTTACTACGCACGCGTTCAGCTAATAGCTGGTCTGTCCTAGTGCATCGTTACACAGGCGTTGGCGTCAGTATTGGGACAAATCGATACTATCTGTCTGTTTGCTGCTATCTTTACTCGCGTTTTGCCTGATGGATAACAGCTCTGCTCAACCGATTCGGGACATAATCAATATGCGGGGATTTCGAATGCTGTCTGCACTTAAGTCCAACCGGTAAGCCTGATAAATTTGGTATCTGTTGAACGCTTTCTAATTAGCAAAATTTCTAGATCAAAGAGTCTGACTCAGCTCGCCATTTCTCTGCTTCATCCTATAGTCGGGAAAGATCGTCGTCTGTCTGGCAAATTAGTTAAGTGAAGACGCAAATCAGATCGACCAAGGCCTCGGACCCCAGCGACAAAACTACCTGTTCTGAATAACTTGGAGCGGTAAGAAAGTTTGGTCTATTTCTAAGTTAATTGATGTTTACTTTTGTGGGTAACTTTCTATCAGAGTACTGCTTCGGCTTTGGAGTGGAAAAAGTAGCTTTTATGACCAGCTGGTTCTGGGTATTTTGTGATTGTGGTGTTTTACAGGAATTAGGTATAGTTTTGTGAGCCTTTTTGCGCTAATCGCCAAAAACATAGCAAAATTTATGCGATAACTTTTGTGGCGGGTGGTATTCGAAAAGGGAGTAAAGCATTGCATTTAGTGTTTTCTCTGGTATTGTTTGCACACTTGCTTTCGTTCAGCTGCTATCAAAGCGATTTTTCTATTCTAATTTACCAGGCATCCAAGGAGCTACTTTTTAACACTATAGCACTTCTAACTGGTCGAAAGTTACCTACTTTAATCAATATTTTAAATTTTGTAATAATGAGAGCATTTTAGCCCTGACGTGAAAGTAGATCTGAAGGAACCGCTGCCCGAATCAGTCGACTCGGCTCTGCAGTTTGGCGATCTGTGTCCATGGGCGGGATTAGAACTGGAGTCTCCTGAGAGCCCCGTATCATTCAGCAAATCGGCAAGTGATCGGCCCACATCTCCTGCGCTTTTTCGTGAAAAAGCGCATTCGTTCCAGCTGAGTTTTCCCGAAATGAAAGGTACTGACTTCTTGACATTCGGCTTGGATTTGCTTCTGCAGCAGCTGGCTCGAAAAGTTGCCTTTGCCACGAAGACCCGACCGATTGAAGGAAGCACACATATGCATCCTGCTCTTGCCGCAAATTGGAAGAATCAGCTTAAACTGTCTGGATTTCTGTCCAAGTCAAAGTCTGCTTTCTGCCGGTTGGAAACCTTTCCGAATGGCAGTTGGGCCATTGCTTGCACTACCCCAAAGGCCTACAAGCGATTCTTTGAGCTGTCCGGCGCCACAGTCGATCTTATTGATCGCACCTTGCAGCCATACGTGAGAGGTAGGGGCCGCTGCTTTGCTAGTGACGACAGTGAGAAGAGCTTTCTGGATATTTCTAGCCAAACGCCGATCACCATTATGGCGGCAAATTCTGGTATTATTGATGTTGACGGTACTGTTACAAAGGTCAATGTGTCTTGTGTTCCAATCTTATAGAAACATTTTATCGATATTGCGCTGTACTATACTGCTATTCAGTCTACGGTTTATTACTATAAACAACGCTGTCACAAAACACAGTCGCAATTATCAGAAGTCTTCGTCACTTACTTTTGTCTTAGATAACAAAGGCATCAGTCTCCTCATCACACCAAGTAAATTCTCGGACATACATTCATTCTCTACACGGTTCGCAATTTCATAGTAAATAGGATCATCGCATAACAGACATTTGTTACTGACCTTTAAAAGGCCACACAGACAAGAACTCAAGTCACGGAACATCACTAAGTAGATTTAAATTCCGCCGCTGTTTCCTACGCACATCCATTTCTTTCTGCAAATCTCTAGGCGGCAGTTTAGCGGGCAAATAGCGGTTACAAATCTCATCATGACGCATAATCTGGGAAAAGTACAGTGGTTGTTTGTATTCACAGAGAACCGCTTAAAAATGGCATTCTTAGCCTCTGGACCTTGCATACTGGCTGCACCAAGAGAAAACCCCATTTCGCTGCTCATTTGACGAACATAACTGGGGAAGGCACAACCAACAATCCACGCAGTGTTAAAAACCTTCGAAAACAAAAATACAGCAACATAGTGCACCTGCACAACTTGGTCAGAACAACAATTTCGCTCTCACTAACTGTACAATTTAAAATATATGTAGCTAAAAAGCTATGCTACGAAAAAGAAAATTTTTAAATTTGTTACAGTAAACTACCATTTTGACAGTTAGAAAGATGAACTGGGTCGAGTTTTCCTTGTAATATAGTTGCAGACAAAATCTTCTTAGGCACCTAAGAAACGTTGACGTTTTCGATGATACCAACCCCCACACCCAGTACGCTACTATTAGGCGAGGCCGATTAGGCGATGCCGATTAGGCGACGCCGATTAGGCGATGGTACTATTAGGCGACAAAAAACATTAATAGATAATAGTACAACTCGTTAACTTATAGCTAGACAAGCCACCTGTCCTGACTGTTTCTAACTCAGATCCTGGCACTTGCCCCTATTCCCCAGCTTGCGTCGAGCACGCGAGCGGCCGTCGGGTCGGCCACATATTTCTGGGTTGCTATGTTCATTAACGCATTTTGGATGCAGACGATGCACGACGCACCAATAACTTGCGGAAGCAGCTCACAGAGTTTCGCAGCGAGAGTTTGATGCGGCGCGTCCATCCATCTGGCGCTTTATAAATGTTCTGCGACATTTTGCGACATTCAACCGACCACCCCAGCCCCTCTCTGATCGTTGTAGTTTATGGACAGCCCCAAATAAAGACCCACCTTGTCATTTGTACAGGATAGCTGAGCTTGCTGAAGCATATGAGCGGAAATTTCGGAAACTCTGAGGGGCAGCGCTTGGGTCCTCTCTGAGATTTCAGGTTATCACCAAGGTTTGGCTCACTTCTAATCTGACCGGCTGATGAGTTGTCCAGAAATATTTTTCTTTTTTTGAAATTATTCTTTTTAGTATACATTAAAAGAGGTCTGCGCCACCCAAATTTGGCCTGGATTGAGATCCTGCGATCATCGCACCCCCCCCCCACCAGCAAGGGCCAGGCCGGGCATGCCCATTGAGGATTTTCGGCCGATCCTCAATGAGCATGCCCGGCCGGGATCAATTTTTGAGAGGCGGGCTGGGCCGGCCGGGTGGGGCATGCACACAGAAATTTTAGAGCGAAATTAAAATTAAGCACAAAATAGAAATACACTTGCGTTTTTCTGTTTCAAAATGCTAGTTTTGAAAGCTTATCTTTAATTTTAGCTTTTAATTTGAGAATTCAGACAAAATTTTCAAAACTTTAGTTAGACAAGGAAAAAACAAATGGGCCGGACCGGGCCGGGCCTGATTTTGATGCCGGGCGGATATGCCTCACCTGGGTGGTCCGCTGGGCCGGGCTGAGCCAAAAAAAACGTGCCCATGAATGCTACCTTATTCCATGGTGGGGGCATAAGGACCTAGAATCGATCCATAGAACAGAAAACAACTGGCGTTAGTAAGCCATAAGCGCAACACAAGATCCACACGACTCAGACGCATTCAGCAGTGCCGTGGCGATTGCCTTTGCGCGTGTGTAGTTATTGGCTAGTTGGGCTTTGGAGCTAAAAAGTTGATATCCTGTTATTTACATCTTGGATACTGACTCCAATAACTACACCTTTATTTATACTGAATATATTAAACTATCCATAAAAAGGTCCGAGTGCTGGGGACGAGCAGTTTTGGCTGTTGGCGTGGCACCTTTGTTAAATACACGGCTAAAATTCATAATTTTCAGCAGTCGAATAGCGTTTAAGAGCTAGAAGCAAATATAAAATGAGAAAAAAGGCATGCCAAAAATCACAGATTTGCTTTATTTAGCCGCGAACACTTGCTCAGAAATCACTTTAAATGGCCATTGTACAGATGGCAAATGTACGATTCTCAAATATATATGTATATGTCAGGGATGTGAGGTGTGTTTTTCCGCTGTATTTTTTCCGTTTTTCTTTCCGAAAAAAACGGTTTTTTTCTTAAGGGTCGAAAAAAACATAAATCACGGAAAAAACTCAAGCTAAAATAGCTAATTTATGTCATTTTCCGTTAAAAATGGACTTTTGCGATGTATAGTAGGTCATACTGACTCAAAAAAACTGTCAGAAAGACCACAGAAAAGACCAAATTTGGCATGATAAAACAAGAATGCAAACTGCTGTAAGAAAATTTGCATATAGCGTTATTGATTGAACCTGTCAGGCACTGTTTCATGCCTGTTTCGTGATTTATATCTATGCAACACGTGGATTTCTTGTCTGAAAAGACTGAGGAAGGCGCTAGACAGCGTTAGAATAATAAAACCAGGCTAGGATACCGAGAACTTGAGCTGGAGTTTTTTCCGCGATTTCGGAAAAAAACCGAAAAAAACTGAAAAAAACAGGCGGCGGTTTTTTTCGGAAAAATATCCATCCCTGGTATATGTATAAGTATATATGTCGTAGGCTGTGAGGGTGACTAGGCTGTGAGGGGACCAGCCTAGGCGGGGAGGGGACAGCGCTCCGGCCTAGGCTCTGAGGGGACCAAAGACATTACCGACAATAAGAAGAAAGGCAAATACCCCGAAGCACTGTGGCCTTAACGCGTTTCAAAGATTAGGTAGGGGTCAATTACTATGATAAACATGTCCCTGTAGCTGTACTCGGTTTATCTGAAATCTAACTAACTCTACAATTCACACATTTTCACACTTGTCACATTGACACTTGGTGCTACAAAACAAGTTTGCTTTTCTACAAGGGCAGACACGCGGTTTAGCTTTACAGCTGGACTTGCAGCGGCAGATACTGGGGCCGATAGTGGTACGGGAGTAAGAAGTCTCGGCTCGGTAAGCTCCCACAACAGAAACTCGTGTAGATGGAGCCGTCTGAATCGCTTCCGGGGCAGGCACATTCACAACAGTGACTTTGTCTGAGTGAAACTTCTTGTCAATTATTCCAGCTTTGGTCTTTAGAGTCACAAAGTTTCCCGATTTCTGAACCACCTGAGCAACCATGTTGGAAGCACAAATGTTCGATCGATCAACTCGAGGAATTTTTACGGCTACTACTGTGTCTTCTTGTACTGCATCATAGTGCGACTTCCGTTTCAGGTTGTACTTGTTCTGCTGTCTGGTTCGATCATTTAAATAAGCCAAAAAAGTGGGCAGACGGGACTGAATATTTTCAATCGTTGAACCCAAGTGATTCGCTGCCAAATGTTTTGGCCAAGCAATGAAACCTCCTCGCTGTAGGGGCTCTTCAAATTTGTCTCGGTAGTCGCCATCAAGCACTTGTCTAATTTCGATGCAGATTTCGTCTCCCACCAACTGTTGTCCATGTACTGTAGATCGGATCCGTTGGTACCCAACGGCAATAGGTCTTGGAGCAGGGTCACGTTCGTAGATCAGAAACGGCGTGGCGTTGTTGAGATCAGAAATGGCGCGGTCATCTTCACTGATGACGCCTTCTTTGGGGACGTCTGGCACAGAAGTATCCTCAACTTCTTCGACAGGAAGGCCAGCAAAGTCCAGATTGATAGGCTTTCTAAGGAACATAACCTCAAACGGCGTCTGATTGTCAATCACTCGACACTGTGAGGTGTTGATTTCATAAATGATTCGAGGCAGCTTGTTGGCCCAACCGGTCGGGTTTCCATTGTTTGATTCTATCCAAGCAGAAAGACGCCGCTCAAGGGTTTGATTGGCCCGCTCAATGCAGCCATTTGCAGTAGGTGTGCGTGGATTAGAGAAAACTTGGTGCAGATAGGGAAATTCAGAGGACAACATAGTTCTCAGCGCAGAACCGGAAAACTCGCCACCATTGTCGTTTTGTTGAATTCTGGGGGCTCCAAACTGGTAATAAACCTGATGAAGATGTGTAACAACAGAAGAAGCTTCTTTTGACTGAAGTGGAAATGCCCAGACGTACTTTGAAAAGTGGTCTTTGATCTGCAGAATCCACTTGAAGTTTCCATCTTTGTTGGCTCGCATATCGATAAGATCAATCTGCACTCGATGCATCACCCCTTGACTGCTGATTGCACGACCGGCTACCGGCTTGGGCAGTTGTTTCCGCTTCATGCAGTTCTCGCATGTTTTCAGGCATTCACTCACAAGCGATTTTGGAACGAAGTGGTAAATCTCTTTCAGCTTTCCTATGGTAATGTCTCGACCGCAGTGGCTGGAGTTTCCGTGAACTGTAATAAGGGCTGCCGGAAACTCAGATTGGCTCAGAATCCGCTTTCCTGATTTGCGAGAGAACAAAATTTCGTCCTGAAGAATTTGTATTTTGTAGTTTTTTAAACAGTATCATTTCATACCTGATCAATCAATTGGATTTTGTAGTTGTCGCGAATTTTGTGCTTCTGCTGTCTGCTCATTTCAGGAGGCCCATTTCCGTGAATAGCATTCAGCAACTCCGTCCGTTTGCTCTCATTTGGAAACTCGTAGCAGTAGCGGGTTTGAGAGCACAGATCCGAGACAATTTCAGCTAATCGATGCACTTCCATTTATAAAATTTCTAAGCAATCGCAAGATTCAACCATAAACAAGATAATCAAAACAAAGTGACAAGAGAGCTAATAATTAGCCGTAGGTATGCTGGTCAGGTCAGGTCAAGTAACTGATTTAATCTGACAGGTCTTCACAGCTTTGGCCTCAGGTTTGCTTGCCTTTCTTTTGTTTAGGGACTAGAGACTCTGTCCCCTCAGAGCCTAGGCCGGAGCACCGTCCCCTCCCCGCCTAGGCTGGTCCCCTCACAGCCTAGTCACCCTCACAGCCTACGACATATATACGTATGCAAACAAAAATCGAATTATTGCATATTTTTGTATATTTGCATATTTTCAGAAATTGCACAATTTTGCTGAAAATTCATTTTCAGGGCTAAATTGACAAGCAATACTATTGCTGAATGTGGTCATACTAAATTTGTCTTGAGAAAACAGTGAATTTGAAGAGTAAGTGGTCTACAAAACAATAATAAAACCTACTCAGTTTACTGTATAAAGTGGAGTAGTCAATCAGAAAACTGGCACAACATTTATGAAAAAAATTAAACAGTGTCAAGTCTGGTGGCACAGTCAAATAGATGGCTAGTGGTGTGCCGTTCAAGGTTGCAGTCAGGCACAGCTCCGAAATATCCGGGTGTAAGGGACAAAGTCTACCCAAACTTTGTAAATATGAGAGTCGTCTGACTCAGACATCCACCCTTAAAAGGTAATTTCTTTCTGGCCAGCAGCACAACCAGATGTCTCCAAACTTTGCCTGGACATTTTCTCAAATCCTAGACATGCAAGTGACTTTTAAAAGCAAAAATACGACAATTTTCTACAAAATTGAAAAAAATATTTAAAAATTGCATAATTAAAATTTTACCTGGTTCAATAATTTTATTGAAAATATAACTGTAATTGAAAACATTGGAAAACCATTTCAATTAATTTAATTTAATTGAAATTAAAAGCTGACTCCATACTATATTTGTAATTGAACTGAAATTCAAAATCCATAAGTTTACATCACTAATCGCGCTTGTGTACTAAGTTTTCTATAAGCTTGGCTGCCTGACTACAAATTGACTACAAACTAAATTACATATTTAACCTGAATTTGGTAACTACTTATTTAAATAAGAGCACCTCTCTGCACAGAAGGTGTGGGAGTGCCGGTGCAGTTGTATCGCAGATTCACTTTTATGGTGTCCATTCTGGTCGGCTTTTTTCTGTTTCCCATCTGCATAGTCAGAGCGTCCATAATGTGAATGGGGTAGGTTGCCATGTTAGCTTTCAACACCGGTTTCCCCTCACAGAGGTGTGAGTAGTGCATTACACTGCCAAAATCATAGTCACCGACATCTTCGTAGTGCCGGTAACCACGCTCAGCCACTGTTCTGTACTGGAAGTGTAAATCAGCAGGTATCTTGCTCTTGTCCACTGTAATGTGTTTGTCTCGGTCCAAGCGCTGGTGTTCATGGAAGAAACCGATTGCATGCATCAGCTCGTGCACCAGAATGCCGAGGTTATCGAAACATCTGCTGGCCAGATAGATGGACTGCTCGCCGCCTCTGGCACTTTTGCCCACTGTCTCTGAGGCACACTTGGAACTAAAAGGTGGTAAGTTAAGATTTTGCAATTTTGCATGTGGGCCTCAACTAAGACAGCAGAACTCACTCGTGCCTCTTTATAGCCAGGTAATCTATATGGTGAGGCTCCTTTACCACAAATCGAATGCATGTGTGCGCATGAAAGTAGTAGATGGCACACTTGAAGCGGCGTATGTGTTGATTGTCTGAGAATGATGAACGGCTAACCAGCATTGGAACAACAGCGTTTGGCCAAAGCAGAAGCCTCTTTGGAGGAGATCCTTCGTCTTCGTGCATGTCAGGTGTTGATGAATCGAGGACATCCGAAACTGAAAATCGTTATAGCTTTGCGGTCGCTTGTGCACGATAATCAGACCACTCACTCCACTTAAGTTGGTAGCCTTTTCTGTCAGTTGCAAACAGTTTCAAGCACTTTTCATACTCTGCTACATCATCATTGCTGGTGTCCAAGGTCAAGTTGAACTCAGAGAATAGGTCAGAATCTACAGCAGTTGTTGTTGTTGTTGTAACTTTTTGTCCTTTCGGACTAGGAGTAGCCAACTGCTATAGAGCAGGAAGAGACACAAGGTCCGGCAGCCTCCTTAACAACAACCCTCCCCTTTTGCTGTAGTGTGTGCAAGACAGCTAAGGTTCGGTCCCCATTTATCTACTTGCCATTGCTGACTTTCGATGGCCTGGGTTGGGCTTTGTGTCGACTACTTCCCATCGCCTTGACAGGTTTCGAACCCACAAACACACCACTTCCACGGGTGCCGGTGCTGCCGTAACACACGGGATAGCGTAAACTACCCATGCCATAGCCAAGACGCGACTACTGTTGCATGCGTATACGCATTACGCATATCATTACGCAAAGTACGCATTGCATTTCAGAATGCGTATACGCATACGCATACGCATACGCATTTGAATTTCATTACGCAATATTATTACGCATTCTGACAAAAGTTTGCATAATTTTGCGTAATGCGTATTGGGTCTGAAAAATAGCTACATTTTCGAATGTCTTGCAAATATTTTGTTCAGATTGTTACCGAATGGTCATTCTTCATAGTTTTTAGTGTGAGGTGAGGGCACCAGAAATTTTCTGAGGCATTTAAAGCTTTAACTAAGCTGGGCTTGCTAATATTTAAAAACAGGCTAAGTTTTAACAGGAAAGGAAATGTGCGACAAAACCGTGAATTTAGAGTTTCCACGGTTTTGGGAGACATGAGTTGTGTTGCATTGGCAGGCTATCTGTTTGTACTTTGCTTCCACTGCGTACGTTTATTGTAAATTTGATTGCTATTAGACCTCTTCAGGAAATGAGCATTCGACTGACTTTTTGTAGGAAAGCGCATAAAATCTCTTGCCTGTTGAAAACATACGTACAGTACATACCATACATGTAACAGGTCATCTGCCGAATAGGGAGGGGGCTGTGGGGTCTAGCGCTGGTCGGAGGCCGGAGGGGTTTGAGCCCAAATTCTAGGGAGGGGCTGAGCACTAAAAAAGCTTAAAAATCGCAACATTTCGGCTAAAAATCGTTAAAAATCGCTAAATAGAAAGAAGAAGGTGAAAACGTTAGGCATGTGCAATGCAAGGGCGTAGCTGGGAATCGAACCCAGCACCTTCGGATTTCCTTTGAAATTTGGGCTCAAATGCAGCTAAAAGTGCTGTTTTTCAGGCAATTTTGGCAATTTTTGTTTCTGAAATTGAAAAAAATCTCCAAAATTTGCTAAATAAATTGCGTTGCAATTCATTTCAAGGCAGGAATTTGATTATTGGATACCTAAACAACACACTGTGGAGACAAACAAGCCGTTCAAAGAAATTTCTGATTGTTTCTGAGATTACGCATTACGCATACGCATTACGCAAAATACGCATTGGTTTTTGCAATGCGTATACGCAAACTCATACGCATTTGTAATTGGAATGCGTATACGCATACGCATTTGAAAAATCCGGTATTAAACAACAGTAGACGCGACCAGTTATTGAACAGCGACAGTTACAGCAGTTATTGAAACAGTTATGAAATCAGTTAAAATGCTGGATTAGTTGTACAGTTTAGAAAGCAAAGGAAGTAAGAGCACACCTTCGAAGGTTTCGTTTTTGGATGTGGAATTAGTGGCAGGCTGGCTAGACTCAGATGGTTGTGGGAGACTGAAGTAGTTGGGTAGCTTTAAACTGAATGCAACTACCCCTTGCAGGCACATGACAAACAGTAGGAAAGAGAGCAACAGGTAAAATGACATAGTTGTCCTATCACTGCTAGCACATTCACGCACCGATGACTTGGTCGTATATCACTTTTAAAACTATGCACCTTATCATGTTGACCCTGCCGTCAAAATTCTGACTGTTCTAAAACAAACACTCTTTGATACGTTATACCACAGACAGCCACCACTTCATTGCACTTCAGAGTTCGCACGTCAAATATTGCATCAGTGCGCCATTTTTGCATGTGTGTTCAATTTTTTGTATGTCTCTAATTTACATCTGTATTGTCAAGGCGTGAGCGACTAGAACGAGAACGAACGAAAGCCGGCCCAGCTTGGCTAAAAGTACATCGCGTTGTGATTATGATTAGAACGAGGACGATTGGCGAGTGAAAGACTAAAGGCCATACAAACAAACTACCTAAGAATTAGATGGGATTGCACCCAAAGTAAAACACAGACCGACAACAGGGTTTTCTCTTTATTACCGACCGCCTCTCTCTGCCCTCCACTATTAGACACCACCGCAGACGCTCCGACTATTACCAACAAACTCTGTTCCAGACACTGTTACACTGATACACTGTTAGACTGATAGACTGAACTAAAGAAAGAATTCAATCAAAATAAGGAAGATCGTTTGCAGGTAAATCAAGAAGTCATGACAATCGAATCAACGACCAGAGAGTACGGTAACTTTAAATATAGGGAAAATGTACAGAAAGCAAACTAAAACCAAAAATCATAGTTTACTGCGAGAATTCCTAAAATATCGTTCATGTAAAACATGACACTCCCCGCCGAAAGCGTCTCTTCTGACAACTGAACACCAGCACGCCACGATAGAACGATCGGCTTTGCGATTGACCACTTAACTTATCCAGCTGAAAACACGGTAAACAAATGATTATTACTACAGCACCTACAGACCCGAGGTCACCCAGAGAACAGGCTCAAACCGAGGTGACCACCTCATTCCTGTGGTTTAGCAATCGTGGACAGTACCCACTAAAAACAGAAACTGTACAATCAATGATTCACTATAGTACATACATATTAAATCTGAATTATGACTACGGTAGGTACCTGACTGCATTTTAGCAGAAACAGTGAGCAACTTACTCGCCTGTTTCTGTGGCTGTAACCCAACTAAACTAAGCAAAATAGCAACATATCCAGACTGAGGAAGAAAGCCGTTTTTGATTACAATTACTAAAGGCCTGTTTTTAGGGCACTACAGTAAATAAAAAACATAAGTTCTGTACTGACTAGCTGAGACAGTGAGCGTAAAAAATAGGGTCGGTACATATTCTAAACGAAACACTGGTGGCCTAGTGTAATTACGGCCATAGAACTTGAGAACTGACGCTCACGGCTCAACGTCACTGAGTGAGGATGGGCTGCGGAAAGACACGTCGCGTCAGCTAGCTAAACGAGAGAAAGAGTACTGAAGAGTACGAAAATATGTAGGCCGTTTAGGCACCACTATAGGTCAGAAAATTTTAGGCTCTGCAACTACGTACGTACTTACTAACTGCAACCTGACAGGCTCGAGCGGCACGCAGTAGCTCAAACTCTGAAGGCTCTGCCTTTTCTTCCTCCATGCGCTATGGAGGACCCTCTCGCCGGACTGAGCTGTAAGAGAATTAGATACACAAAGCACTGACACTGACTACGTAAGTCCCATAGGTACTACAAAACTGAGGTGGGGTTCTAGAGATTCTGAGTTGCGGCAAACAGAACACCTGAGAGACAGTTTGGATTAATCTCGGTCTGAATTGGCACAAAAACGAAAATGCTTTGCTTACTGCTAAACTGAAACCGCTGTTCAGTTGCTTTTGGCAACTCTAAGCGTTGCCGCTAAGGAGGGATAGAGAGCTAATCTACATGCTGTTTCAGCATTATAGCAATAGGGACAGTTACAACTAGGAAGGCCTCGAGCAGGAACAGAGCTACTGGGTGGGCTGGGCAGAGAGTCTTTGAAATAGAGGGTGTATCTAGCCTAGCGCCACCACTAAACTTGTTCACTAAGAACCAAACTACTAACTGAGGGGGAGACTCTCGCTTGCTGAGAGGGTACAGAACTTGCCAGGTAGTCCGGCTGCGGACTTTAGCCAAACCTAGACACAAATACTATAATAAGTCTTGGCTGAGGGTGCTAGGAAGACACAGAAATAAGGCACTAATCCGTACTATTCGAAAACAATGAGGTTTTTGATTAAACACCTCTAACATACAGTACATAGCTCGATTTCTGCATTCTGGCTGGCAAGAGTTCAACCTGAATTAGCTACTGCAGGGCTGTTGGGTCGGTTTTTTTCCTCGGTTTTTTTCGTTTTTTTCCGGAAAAAAACCGGTTTTTTTCCTAGGGGCTCGGAAAAAAACTAAAATGCGGAAAAAAACTCAAGTAAGTTTTTAAAGGAAATAGACACAATAACTGGTTAAATTCGCTTCCAATGCTTTGAATTTACGTTAATAGAAGCCTTACAAGCATTTCCATGGCATAACTTAGCTGTTTTTCGCAAAAAATATTGGTACCATTTTCAGGCAACTTTTATTATTGTATTTTTGGTGTTTTAAAATCAAATTACTACTCTAAAACATGAAATTAGTGCATTTTGTAATAAGACTCACGCTATTTCGTTGAATTCTGCAATAAAAAGCGATTGTTAAAAATTTTTTTCTGTCATCTCGGAAAATAACTTTTGGAAAAAAACCGGAAAAAAACAGGAAAAAAACCGGAAAAAAACCGGCTTGAGTTTTTTTCCGGAAAACAAACAGCCCTGAGCTACTGTTTAGTGTCGGTCAGTACTACTAATTAATAGCTGGAAATATACGGTGCTCTTGTTCGCAGGGGTCTAAATCCTTAGCGCCAAACCTCTGCCCTACTTTCAAAGAATTTAGAGGCATTGGTATTCTGCGTATCGGTTAAATCTGGTTCTGTCCGCTTTGTTTTAGTTTATCGAAGAAACGCAGAGGCAGATAGAGAGTTGCTGAGTTTTCTGCGGAGTGTCTGTGACTTCGCCGGGTTGATTGTGCTATTAGGGGATTTCAACTTGCCACCTATTGACTGGCTCACTCCTTCGAGTACTGGCGGAGATTTTAATGTAAATCAGGTTTGGTTGGATTTTTTTTCCAGGACTTGGGTTTAAACCAGTTCGTAGTTAGCCCCACCCGGTTTAGTCAACTAAATTGCGAAAGAGGTTCAGTTTTGGATTTAGTATTTTCGAATGATGACAGAGTACAAAATGTATCGGTTGTGGAGCCGTTCTCAGAGAGTGTTCATTGCGCAGTAGATTTTCAACTCTTATATTCCTGTGAGTTGCCTAAAAAATCCAAAGCTTCTCAGCATTTAAATTTTGCAAAAGCGAAAGCATCAACCTATCATTCATTAAAGAGCTTTTTCGCTGCTGTTGATTGGGATGCGAGATTCAGTCAGACCTTGCTTTACTGTGGAGGAGAAACGGGAATGTTTTGTGGAAATCTTGAGTACTGGTTTTTCTATGTTTGTTCCACAAAGACAAAACGCTGCTGGAAAAATTTACCCATTAAGTATTAAGAAAAAGCTGAGAAAAAAGCGTGAACTTTGGAGAAAGCGAAACCAATTTAATGGAGATGTAATCTATAGAAATTTTGCTCGTACTCTGAGAAATGATATCCGTAATTACAGTATGTGGAAAGGGAAGAAAAGCGGCTACTGGAGAGTGGCTCTTTAAACGCCTTCTACAGCCACGTTAGGAAGATCCTTAAGTATAAACATGAAGTAGGTCCGTTGAAACGACCAGATGGTACTGTAACAGTAATTGAAGACGAAACAGTAGAAATTTTAAATGAGTATTTTAGCTCAGTTTTTACTGAAGATAATGGTGTTTTGCCGGTTTTCGATAACCGAGTGCCTGCCCATATTTTGGTAGAAGATGTCAATCTTTCGCCTCAAGTGGTCTACAGGTAATGTAAGAAATTGAAACCTAAGCTATCGAGATCACCGGATGGTATCCCTGCAGTTGTCCTTAAGAAATGTGCCTTAACTCTTGCTAACCCTTTGAGAAAAATCTTTGAAGCTTCCTTAGCATCACATCATACACATCCGATCCGATCCGATCCGATGTGTGGGGGGGACCTTACGGCCCTACGCTCAGACCTCTGCGGTCCATTGCGCAACCCCCGTATTCGTCATCTCGGACGTTTGCCCTTCTTTCACTGCCAAGCCACTCTAGCCATGCTGTTGGGCGCCAGGCACTAAGAGAGCGCCTAGCGCATTGACGTCAAAGTGCTGACAGCGTCCACTGCCGCCCGGCCGTTGGCCCCACCGGTATTGGCCTTGTTGTGTCGTCTCAGCCAGCACTTGACGTCATTGATCTTTCTCCAAATTGGCATGCTGTAGGAGCGGCTTCGGTGCAATGGCAGATCCAGTTGGTTCCCATTTTATCTACTCGCTGTAACCAGCTTTCGGTGGCCTGGGTGGAGCGTTGTGCCGACGACCAACTCTTTGCAGCAAGAAACTTGCCACGCCGAGAGGATGAACCACTACAACCACTAGGGATGCAGCGGCCGCCGTGACTCAGAGGCAGCGAGCTACCCACTGAGCCACTGACGCGGCCTTCATACACATATACTTAGCATAATTTTTTCTTGTAGCGCGAATTTTTAAAATCTATTGCCCTAGAACAGCAATATCTGAAAGATGTGGGGCGGCACCGGCACAGTTGGTGTAGTTGTTTAGGTCACATAGCCACTTTGCGCCTCATCCTGCGCTCATCCACTTGGGGGCACCGGCCGCCGTCAGAAGCTGTCAACATCATGGCATCAACACGCCGGTCGCCCTCCTGGTGACCGGCACCCAGCAGCATGGTAGGAGTGGCTGGCAGTGAAAGAAGGGCAAGCTCCGAGATGACGAATCACGGGGGTAGCGAAATCGACCACGAGTCTGATCGCAGGCCGTAAGCCCCCCCCCGCAAATCGGATCGGATGTGGGGCGCATGTTGGTGTGTATATTACAAAATATCAGCAAGTCAGAAACGTTGCAGAGCAATATTTTTCTACAAAATTATCAATACGGCTTTAACTAACAGACAACATAAATAACCCGCGTGAAATAATGAAATGTAATCTTTAATTTTTTATCGATTGGCAATTTGTTGAAGTTAGGCATTTGTTCATCTGGATGAAACAATTTTAATAGCACTTCCATAAAACGTTAAAAAAGATAGCCGTGTGTGTCTACACGTCCGAGTTGCACCATTTAAAATAACCAATTCACACGCGCTCCCTAGTTGGCTGTCTCTTTGTGCGCCAGTTTTTTCAAGTCAGTAGATAGATCTAAAACGGGTCTATGAGCCTGTTTTGGCACCGGTTCTGAGCAAGTTTGAGGTGATGGATCTGGTGGCTTGGTGCAGTTCACAGTTACTACTGGTGTCTGTGACTGAGCAAGTGACTTTGGAGAATAAATCCCTACGTCTCACAGCACTTTTAGTGCCGCCACTTTACTTGAAAACATGCGAGCTTTCGCAGAAGTCTGCATTCTGCTGATGGCCTTGCACGTGGTTGATAACGTGAGCTACTCCAATAAGGTCACTTATAAAATTTTACCTAAACACACACTTTTAGAGAAGTTTAGCGGATGTTCTTTGGAGTGGAGAGGACGAAGATGATGAGGTATGACGTTGCAAACCTTACAAATCGAAATAAAGGCGGCACAAATTTGGTGACAAACCCTTGCTTTAATGTGCTAGAAAATCATTTACACCACATCCGTACAATTAGAGCACTGGAAATAATTGATATTCTGGGCGAACTTTAACTAAATCGCAATTAAATTATGTTGGGTTTTCAAAATTTAAGTTCAATTTAGTTAGCTTTACTTCAGTTAAAGTTAGAAAAGACCCACAATTATGCTAATGTTAATTACAATCATACATGTAACAGGTCATCCGCCGATGGGGGGAGGGGGGGTTGGGGGGGTCTGGCGCCGGCCGGGGGGGGGGTCTGAGCCAAAATTTTGGGGGAGGTGGTGTCAACTAAAAAACGCTCAAAAATCGAGAAAAATCGCAATTTTTACCCTAAAAATCGCCAAAAATCGCTAATTTGGGCTGCAATACAGCTAAAATACGCTGTTTTGCAGGCGATTTTGGCAAATTTTGTGTGTGAAAGTGTAAAAAATTGCAAAAATTTGCTCGAAAATTTACTTGCCAGAAAAATCGGAGGGGGGGTCGGTGAAATCGTCTCGGGGGGGGGGGGGGGTCCCCATCCGGGGGGGGGGGGGTCTGGCCTAAGTCGGGTGGGGGGCAGACCCCCCAGACCCCCCCCTGTTACATGTATGATTACAATTTAAATTTATTTTTACATCACTACTGGACTATAAGAACATTAGCATTTGCATGATGTCAGAAAGAAGAAAAGTTGTGCCACACAAAAGTACTGTTGTTTAATACCGGATTTTTCAAATGCGTATGCGTATGCGTATGCGTATACGCATTCCAATTGCAAATGCGTATGAGTTTGCGTATACGCATTGCAAAAACCAATGCGTACTTTGCGTATTGCGTATGCGTAATGCGTAATCTCATAAAAATTCAGAAATTTCACTGAACGGCTTGTTTGTCTCTACAATGTGTTCTTTAGGTATCCAACTTTATAATCAAATTCCTGCCTTGAAATAAATTGCAACGCAACTTTTTGAGCAAATTTTGGCGATTTTTTTACAATTTCAGACACAAAAATTGCCAAAATCGCCTGAAAAACAGCACTTTTAGCTGCATCTGAGCCCAAATTCAAAGGAAATCGAAAGGTGCTGGGTTCGATTCCCAGCTACGCCCTTGCACATGTCTAACTTTTTCACCTTTCCATTTAGCGATTTTTAGCCGGAATATTGCGATTTTTTCAGCGTTTTTAGTGCCCAATCCCTCCCTAGAATTTGGGCTCACACCCCTCCGGCCAGCTCCAAACCCCCATCCCCCTCCAACTGCGGCACAGTGGCGTATCCAGGATTTTGGAAAGGAGGGTGTAAAATTTTGAAAGTGCCTGGTTGGGCCGCTGCCCAACCAGGGTAAGAAAATTTAGCAAAATTAAAACGCATTCCGAGCTTAAAATTAACAGAAATTACAAGTTTTAATAGTTTATAATGGCCTGGTTGGGCTTCTGCCCGACCAGGGCGAGAAAATTTTGAAAATTTGGCCTTCAAAAACGCATTTAGAAGGCATTCTGAGCACAAAATAGACAGTTTTAATACATAATTCATTAGTTTCTTATATTTTTGACAGACTTTTTCTTCCTACTTCCACCGCAAAGGGGGTGTACACACCCTACACCCCCTGGATACGCCACTGCTTCGGCGGATAACCTGTTATATGTATGGTATGTACAGTACGTATCTTTTCAACAGGTAAGAGATTTTACGCGCTTTCCTACAAAAAAATCAGTCAAAGGTTCATTTCCTGAAGAAGTCTAGTAGCAATCAAACTTATAATAAACATACATAGTGGAAGCACAAACAGATAGCCTGTCCATGCAACACAACTGATGTCACGTGGAAACTCTGAATTCAAGGTTTTGTCGCACATTTCCTTTCCTCTTAAAACTTAGCCTCTTTTTAAATATTGGCAAACCAAACTTAGTTAAAGCTTCAAATGCCTCAGCAAATTTCTGGTGCCCTCACCTCACACTAAAAACCATGAAGAATGACCAGTTCATCTGCGCAATTCGGCCAAGTTCAAGAGTGCAGTCAAGTGCAGGAGCAAGTTGTGGCAGCACAAGGAAGTGCCGTATCTGCTCTCTGGTCACTTTACACTACAAGAGCGAAGGCAGATCGCTGGAGCCTTCTTTGACTTTCACGCAGCCACATGCATAAGGCAATCTCCAACTTGAGATCTGTCAGATTTCTCTACAGACAAGTTTAGGTTCATTGGGAAAACGTCCAGCCACACTGACTATGTGTTCTTGAGTAGATCCAGAAACAGATGTTCCTCTCAGATCGGCAGACAAGGGGAAGGAGGACAACTGGTGTACATTTCAAGATCCTGTGCTCACAAGGGGCTCATCATTCATCTGTTGATGCATGCCATCGGTATATCTACAATTTACTTGACCCTCCACAAACAAAATCATTCTAGAGGCATTACAGTCCCGCTTACAAAATGTTTAACCAAAGTGGAAATTTTGTCCAAATGGCCAAACTGTAGGCACCGCCAACAGGTGCCACCAAGAGATCAGCAAACATGGGTGTAAACAAACTGCTTTGTTGCACGCTAGAGTACAGGCACGCTTAGACCCCCAACAGGCGTCACCATTTTTTCTGTAAACGGTGACCAGATGTTTGGTCCACCAACAGGCCAAATGCAATCTGACACTGGTGCAGCAGACCACCAAAAGCACCAAATCGAAGTATAGGAGGCAGCAGTGTTGCCAGGTCCAGAGAGTGAAACCCCCCTAAATCACGAAAAAAATCCACCCAAAATCCACAAAAATACCAAATCCCCCTAAAAAATCCCCCCAAATCTAAATTCAATTTTCCAGCAGCAGAATGGTATCTATGCTGTTGGTGTAGTGAAAGGACAGTAAAATTATATCGAATTTGCAGTTGACTTCTTCCTAAAACTGCGATTATCAAGGTATTTGCCTAATTTTCTGTTGATTTTCTAAAAAAACAGCACACCTGAATGCGAAACTAAAACGAAAGTTCACCGTTTTTTAGAGAAACGACGCAAACACATGATCTACTGAGCTTCTGCTTGCTACATGAACACAACCCTTGGTAGAAACTTCTGTAAAACATGAAGAAAAGTAGGCACTCAGAAATCTGCCTTTAATTGCGTACAGTAGGAGTAGACATGGCTTCTGCCAAGGGTCTATATGTTATTCTCAGAAAAAACGCGCTTTCCCTGAGCCATATGTAGTTTTCCAATTTTAGTTTAGCTTTCCTTTTCTACTTTATAACTTTTTGTAGTCAAAATGAGCTAGAGATAGAGATGAATATTTTTAACCATTCAAAGCGAGTCCCCCACCCAGTTTGTGACTTCCTGTCCACCCAAATAACATACATACTCCAGCTTTCATTGTAGATTAATGTAAATTTTATCACTCACGACAAATTCGTGCCTAAAATTTAGGTTGAAAATTTTGAGTTTTCAGAGAAGTTATTCAAATAGCTCAGGGCGCAATTCAACTGTTATGCAGCAAATGTTGTTTGATCTACCTAAAAAGGAGTATGAAATAGGCAGAATCGATTTGTGTAGCTTACTAGACACTCCTGACAAGGTTACCTGATCTAAATCCTCTTGAATTTTAAATTTTGTGCTAAAAATGTTTGATTTTCACCAATTTCTGGGGCAGATTGAATTCCCCCTAAAAACCCCTTAAATTTTAAAAAATCCCCCCAAACTTTCCCCGCTAACCCCCAAATCGAAATTTTGCCCCTAAATCGGAAAAAATCCCCCGAGCCTGGCAACACTGGGAGGCAGTCTGGGGCAAATTTTGGTCAATGTTTTGTGTTTGGTTCAGCATTTTGTGAGCCAGACTGTAGAGTCGCAGGGTTTCCTATTTTTGGACACGCATTTTCAGACACTAAAATTGCCTCCAAAATCATATCTATGTACCGGAGATTTCCGCTTATAAGACCACCATAGTTAGAAGACCATGGTCTTTAAATAGGTTTTTGTTTCCAGTTATAAGACCATGGTCTTCTAATAGGTGGTCAGAAAACTTGGTTCATAGACACCCATTTTCCAGTTAAAAGACCATGGTCTTAGTTTAATTGACCGATTTTGACACACAATTAACTGTTTTTAAAGTGAACAAAAGCTGTCCATCGTGAGAAAACAAAGGCAGAAGTACATAATATAGATAAAACATGATTCTGATTTTTGTTTTGAACGCAATACAGTACCTGCTATGCTTCAACACAACCTTTCTTTTTGTAGTTTCAAGTGAAGTTTAACAAGTCAAGCGTAACTGGTCAGGCATGTCCGGAACAATCATCTATGTGAAAAACAAATTCAACAGTTGTCCAAAAATCCTTTTTTGCAGTAAAATAACATTTTCCAGTTATAAGACCATGGTCTTCAAAAGGGCGCCAAAAAGTGACCCTAAATTTGGGCATTTTCCAGTTATAAGACCAGGTCTTATAAGTGGAAAACTCCGGTAGTTGTATTCTAGCCCAAATAAGTTTTTCGACAAAAATTTGCGTTTTTTATTTTAATCGCCTACCCTCTTCTGGAAACTTAGGCCTGCGCCAGACCACCAAGCCACTCTCCCATTGGCGGATGAGCTGTTGCGTGTTGCATGACAGAAATAATTGTCTAGGCTTCTTTCATGAGCACGCAAGAACTGACAGAAACAGATTTGTATCAGTCAGAAAGCAGAACATAGCTCCTGGTTATGAGCTGGCGTTCAAGCGTTATGGCAGTGAGGTGCTGAACCACCTGGGCACGCGCTACGACTACAACTCCATCATGCACTACTCTATGTATGCCTTTTCCCGCAATGGATTGGCTACTTTGGAGCCTCTGAGACGAGGGGTGACCATCGGTCAGAGACAGGGACTCAGCACCATCGACATACACAGGATCAACAAGCTCTACTGCGGTCTGTCTCTTTATCTGTTGGTCAGTTTGGCTCTGATATGAACAGATGAATGGTTTTCTTGTCAACCTGATTACAATTTAGCCTTTCAGAATGCAAGAACAAGCGATTCTGGTGCGACAAAAAGTGGATCAGCTACTACTGCTTCTCAAGTGGCTGGATTCAGCAGACCTGTCCGAAAAGCTGTCACCTTTGTTAATTATTATTGCAGTATGGGTAGTTTGAGTGATTTGAGTTCAATATCGAAAATCTTCTGTCTCTGTCATTTGTTGATGCTCATGGATTGAGCACATTAGCGACAGATATCCGTATTATAAGCGACCTTGTTAAATCCAGTTAAGAGTACTTATCTGTTT
Organism: Sabatieria punctata; assembly: GCA_030248155.1. NCBI lineage: Eukaryota > Metazoa > Nematoda > Chromadorea > Araeolaimida > Comesomatidae > Sabatieria > Sabatieria punctata. The sequence continues at coordinate 67,441 of JASANB010002866.1, read as the reverse complement.
GAAATTTGTTGTCATAGAGTAGTGTTAAAAACTGAAGCTGTTTGTTTTGTTGGCAGCACACAGGGTTGCCAGGTTTTTCAGACCCTATCCCCCTACTTTTCAAATAAAATCCCGTTACTTCCCCCTACCATTTTCAAAAAACCCCTACCCTAAGAACTGTAAAAACTGTGATGTTTTTATGGCATTTATTTACGTTATATTCTTGCGCAAAATTGCAAGTGTAGTAGCTAAACAATACCTAACTAATACAGTAACAGACTATAAACAAGGATATTCAAGAGACTCATGTCTTGCTTTGCAATGTTTTGCATTTCTGAAGTAGACTCGGGCTCGCGGTCCTTTTACGCTATGAAAACCGATTTGGGTGCATTCAAAAATATGAGTAAAAATTACTGGGGTCATTTTTAAAACTGTAAACTGGGTGTGTATGTATGTTCACCAAAAGACGGACACAGGTTCTTCAGGCCAAAAATCTGAAAGTAATGGAATGCTAGGTAGTAAACACATAACCAAGGCCGAAATTCTGTCAATATTATTACGTGCAAGTCATAGTTATTTGAAATTTCAGGGTTTCTAACAAGGGGACGTCCATAAAAGACGTTATTGCAGAAGGGGACATGAGGTCGGCTAAAATGCGATGACAGGCACGCACCAAGAGGGGGACGGGTTTAGGAATTTTTTTCGGTATTTTAGGGAACTAGTTAGGTTATCAATACAGATTTTAGCAGAAATAGTTCGACAAATGAATTAACTTTATATCTACGCAGTTGTACATCATAGAAGCCCTCCTACATTGTTTGTCGGAAATAGAAACCTCTCAGAATGGTCAATTTTACTGGTTTTGTAAAGAAAAGTTACATTTACCCATGTTTTTTTTTAAATTCTCCAATTCTAGTGCCCTACAGGCCTGCCCAGTCAGTACGTATGTTATGGTCAATGGTATACCAATTAGAGTGCGAACAATACCTAAAAAACCCAATACCCCAATACCCAATACCCAATACCAATACCTGAGACCCCCAATACCCCAATACCCAATACCCAATACCCAATACTTGCGTTGCTGGGCCAAAAATTGCAATTTCACTGGACAGGTACATTCCAGTTGTGTACACAAGATTTTTTGCACTGCAATTAAAATTTTTAAGAGCCCTGGTTGAGCCGCTGCCCAAGCAGGGCGAGAAAATTTTGAAAAATTAGCTTTTCGGAAAGCATTTAGAAGTCATTTTGGACGTAGATTTTGCAGAATTAACAGTTTTGGGGGGTTACTTTATATTTCGTAATTCAGTCGTGTTTCTTCTGGCGAATTTTTTCCTAATGGCCGGAAATTGTGTGCACCACCGCAATAGCCATTGGTATGGTACTGGAAGCATTATCGTGACATTAGAAATGTTACCATTTATATTTTAGATTTTTAGGGCAGGGGGCTCCGAAAAATGGGGATTTTGGAACGATGTCGTTTATGGACGGCTCCTTAACGCGAAAACAGCTTCCTAAACCGAATCATCGATTAACTTTTTCGATTTTTTCATATCAATTTTTCAGGTCAACATCGATTTTTCCATATTTTTACCTGTCCCAATTAGTATTGGGTATTGGGGGGTAAAAACCCCAATACCCAATACCCAATACCCAATACCTGGAAAACACCCCAATACACCCAATACCCAATACCCAATACCCAATACCAGTTCGCACTCTAATACCAATAATTCTTAATAGTTTCAAAGCCATACTCTTTGAATTACCCAAAAAATTGAATTTGCTTGATCGCCATAATTCTTAGTTTTTGCGTCTTAAAACCCAACCGTATAACGCTCAAAATTCAAATTTTTGAACCTCCAACTCCTCCTGACGTTTTCCGAACTAGCCATATCTTTTGACTGTAAATTCTTACAGAAAAACGAAGATATACTGTATATGGTTTTGCAGGCAGAAATCTATGCTTAGTTAGTGCTACCGGAGTTTTCCACTTATAAGACCTGCCTGCAGCCGTATTCTGTTGGCGCCCTTACCCGTACCGGAGTTTTCCACTTATAAGACCTGGTCTTATAACTGGAAAATGACCAAATTTAGGGCCACTTTTTGGCGCCCTTTTGAAGACCATGGTCTTATAACTGGAAAATGTTATTTCGCTGCAAACAAGGGTTTTTGGCCAAAAGTTGAATTTGTTTTTCACCTAGATTGTTGTTCGAGAGATGCCTGACCATTTTACGCTTGACTTGTACAACTTCTCTTGAAATTACAAGAAAAGCTTAGTGTTGAAGCATAGCAGGTGCTGTATTGCGTTCAAAACAAAAATTAGAATCATGTTTTACCTATATTATATACTTCTGCCTTTGTTTTTTCACGATGGACAGCTTTTCTTTAGTTTAAAACAGATAATTGTGTGCTAAAATCCGTTAATTTAACTAAGCCCATGGTCTTTTAACTGGAAAATGGGTGTGAATGAACCCAGTTTTCTGACCACCTATTAGAAGACCATGGTCTTATAACTGGAAACAAAAACCTATTATAAGACCATGGTCTTCTAACTATGGTGGTCTTATAAGCGGAAATCTCCGGTAAGTGTCCCTTAGCGGAAAGGGTCCCTATGTTTGGGACGGCTTTAAGGCTCCCTTAAAATCCGTATTCTGTAGCGCCACTATAAGTTGCCCTATGTTAAGGGTTCCTTAGAGCTTCTAAGGCTCCCTTAAAGTCTCCCTAGCGCGAATTTTGTGCGCTGCTTTGCGTAGTTTCTTCTTTGTGTTGATTCCAAAATGCCGAAAAATCGTGGCGCTGGTGTGTCGACAAGCAAGAAAGCAACTCCAGCGAGAGGAGTCTCTCTAAGCGATGTTCAATGCATGTTTTTGATTGCCGAATTCGAGTCCCGAAAGGACATCTTGATGAGATGAGCAAGGTCAATACCGCCGACTTTAATCGAAAGAAGAGGGCCGCATGGGCTGAAATCGCTGAACCATTCGGCAGGAAATGGCCTGAAGCAGCCAAAGATGCAGATGCTCTGCGCAAGAAATGGGACAACATGGTGACGAAGACACGGATGAACTGCACCGAGAGGTGCTACAGCTGGAGAAAGAGAAACTTTCGCTTGAAATGCAAAAACTGAATCTGGAGATTGGCTACCTGCAAGTGAAGAAACAGAAAACTGAAGTAGAATTTGATATGTTCATGCAACAGCAGCAGAACCAGAACATTCTCCAGAACCATGACGGCTCCTATGTGACCATGCAGCCAGCGAAATTATAGACTACATACAGTGTAATACTTACGCAAAAATTAGCTAAAAAACTTTTGCACAATGCGGTTTCGGTCCCATCACTAAAGGTTGACAAATCTTGAATCAAATCAGATCACATGAAGAATCCTCGGGCAGAAAATCGTTGGGTCGGCCGACGAACTGGTTGACATTGGCGGCAAAACGACTACCGTATAGTGCTGTTTATAGTACCCGGGTACTATATATGGCACTTAGGGTTTTGTGAAAATAAAATTGAATCAATTTATAGTACCCGGGTACTATATATGGCACCTATGAAATCTGCTCTATAAGAAACTAACAATAGTATGTGAAGTTATTTGCTCAAATTACCGATTTGATGTAAAAAATAGGTTATGTGCATGCATCAGAGCCTCGTATGATTGCATTATCTGCTGTTTTTCTTCAAACAAACAAGATTTACCACCAAAAATACTGTGTTTTTCGCACATTTTGTGTTTATAACAGCTCATTTCAGAATAAAAATCTGTCTCCATTTGTAGTACCCGGGGTACTATAAGCGGCACTTAGTGCCATTTATAGTACCCGAGGTACTATAAATAGGGGGTACTATAAACAGCACTATACGGTAATGACTATCCAGGCAGCTTTGCACACATACGGCTGCGACAATCCCAGCGTGTCGCCAACCACTTGCTGCAGATAGTTGCTCGCCATGAATCTTAGAGTTACTAACAGTTTGGTCATGACAGAGATCGGACGATAGTTAGTCGCACAACCGAGCTGTTCACCAAATTCGTCGAGCAGAAACTGCACTGAACGTTTGTCGAACCGAAATCTCTGATAAAACTTGTTGTGATCATACATGTCAAACGGATTCAAGCGGTCTCGGAAGACAGACCTCTGCGAGACTGATAGAGCAAAATACGACGGCCTGCCGTCGAGTGTTTGCAGAAAGTTAGGACTATTATGTACACTAAATTGTCCGGTTAGGAAGCTCTAGACCTCCCTAAGCAAGTCATCCTTACAGGTAAGGGTCCCTTAGCGTTTGCGCGTCTACAGAATAAAGGCTTCCCTTAAAGTCACCCTAAAGGCTAAGGCCGCCCTCAAAATTAAGGGTCCCTAAGCAGTTAGGGAGCCAACAGAATACGGCTGCAGGTCTTATAACTGGAAAATGCCCAAATTTAGGGTCACTTTTTGGCGCACTTTTGAAGACCATGGTCTTATAACTGGAAAATGTTATTTTACTGCAAAAAAGGATTTTTGGTCAATAGTTGAATTTGTTATTCACCTAGATGGCTGTTCCAGACATGCCTGACCAGTTTACGCTTGACTTGTAAAACTTTACTTGAAATTACAAAAAGAAAGGTTGTGTTGAAGCATAGCAGGTACTACTGTATTGCGTTCATACATGTAACAGGTCACCCGCCGACGGGGGGAGGGGGGGTTGGGGGGGGGGGTCTGGCGCCGGCCGGGGGGGGGTCTGAGCCACAAGTGGGGGGGAGGGGGGTGGGCACTAAAAAACGCTCAAAAATCGAAAAAATCGCAATTTTTTGGCTAAAAATTGCCAAAAATCGCTAATTTGGGCTGAAATACAGCTAAAAAGTGCTGTTTTGCAGGCGATTTTGGCAATTTTTGTATGTGAAATTGTAAAAAATTGCAAAAATTTGCTCGAAAATTTACTTGCCAGAAAAACGTCTCGGGGGGGGGTCCCCATCCGGGGGGGGTCTGGCCTATTTCGGGTGGGGGGCAGACCCCCCCAGACCCCCCTGTTACATGTATGATTGCGTTCAAAACAAAAATCAGAATAATGTTTTATCTATATTATGTACTTTTGCCTTTGTTTTCTCACGATGGACAGCTTTTGTTCACTTTAAAAACAGTTAATTGTCTGCTAAAATCGGTGAATTAAACTAAGACCATGGTCTTTTAACTGGAAATGGGTGTCTATGAACCAAGTTTTCTGACCACCTATTTGAAGACCATGGCCTTATAACTGGAAACAAAAACCTATTTGAAGACCATGGTCTTCTAACTATGGTGGTCTTATAAGCGGAAATCTCCGGTAAGGTTGATACCAACTTGGTATTAGCTATTGCCACATACTGAATACTGGTTGGTATTACCAAAGCCTTGGTGTTTCCAAGTTGGCAATTACTATCTTCGTATTACCACCCCTTGGTCTTGCCAACTTTCGTTACGTTACCAATACGGCCTCTGGAGAGCTGATTTTTTGTTTAGGTGACAGACGCGCCCTACCTTGCAGAATATTATCGATTACTTCGCAACTGCAAATAATCAGGTAGTTGGAAGAAGCTTGCAAAATAGCTTTTCTCTGAGTCGGGGTAGCTTTCTGGAGAAGCGCAGAAAGTGAATTCGTTTCAGTCGGGCAGACATTTATACTTTTGACAGATAGCGTAACCGATTTGGTTGGGGAAAATGTTTGTTCTAAGTATGATGAACTGGTTAGAACTTTCGTGTGTCAAGTCCACCACCAAATATCCGCATGGAGTTTGCCTTGGTTATTTGTTATTTTGGTTTGTGTTTGATAGTGCAACCGTGATTAAAGTGTCTATGCGTTGCAGCATTCACATTCTACCACCATAACAACATCAACAGGCACTACCTACATACAGTACCTGTAACCCGCAATATATGTACATATTATATATGTATATCTATAACAGTGACGTGATCGATGGATAGATTGTTCGGGCGGAAACCATTGTAGCCCCTGCGTTAGGTCACATTGCGGGCCCATCACGCACACCAACATCCTGGCCTTCCTTTGCTGCCTTCACTACTACCTAGCCTAAACACATGCTCGGTGTCAGTCTGGACGGGTCTCAGTGGTACCGCGTTTTTCCGTATAAACGCCCATTGGAAAGGCTTTTCGTCGAAAGCCCATGGGCGTCTACTCAGATAAAAAATTATGGCCGCAAGCCGAGATGAGGTTTGGAATGGATTGCGATAAAAAACTCACTGCGCGCGTTATTTTTCGGCCGAAGCAAGCAGAGGCGGCTTTCTGCGTGTGTTTGTTGATAAAAATAGTAATATAGTGGTTAGTTAACGTGCACGGCAATCAATGGACGCTGTTCCCGGTGATCTTTAAGAAAAGGATGCATTAGAGGATGATGATAATTTTAAATACAGTTAAATACTTTGCTAAACAGTGAGTTTGAATGTGTCGGCTGTTAGTGGTTGTTATTAGGCTGCACCTTGTTAGAATCGCTAGAGAAGTGTAGAAACAAGTCGTAGGTATATTGTCTTTTGTTAGATAAACTTTCCATTCTTATTTGCGTCATATTTACGTATTTTCCAATTAACCGCCCATGGGCGTTTATTCAGATTAGAACTGAATCCGTGAAAAGTGCCAAAACTAAATAAACGCCCATGGGCGTTTTTACTGAAAACCCGGCAGCTGTCTCCAACACATGTGTGGTTGCTATTGTAGCTTTAGGTGTTTAGCCAGTTGGCCTGGAATATCAATTATTTTGAGTGCTGATTTTACGGTAGTGAGAGGTGTAAATTGTAAGTGCTCAGTGACAGAGAGGAGTGCGTTACTAGAGCCTAACTGTCAACTGTAGCGGCCACCAGATCCATCAGCACAATAACTTCCTGCCGATAACTGGTGCCAAAACAGGCTCGCAGACCCTTTTAGATCTATCTACTCACTTTAAAAACTGGCACAGACAGAGACAGCCAACTAGCCAGCCAGCACACGTAAATTCACCTAGAGGCTATTTTAAAAAGTCGGACCTATACACAGCCATCTTTCTTGACGCTCTACGAAATTGCTAGTGAATTGATGCATCCAGATGAACGAAAGCCTCATATCAGAACTAGGCTTCAAATCTGTTGTTTAGCTTATCTGTTAGTTAAGGACTAGCATACATGTACTAGGGGGGTTTGGGGGGTTACCCCCCCTGCTGGAAAGGCCAAACCCCCCTCCCCCCACCCCCCCGAGACAGGTTAAGGGCCCCCCTCCCGACCAAAAAATACAAGTGGTGGTAGTGGCTCCAGTATTAAAAAACTGGGTCAGAAATGACTAATTTTTAGCCTAAAATTCACTTGAAAAGCCTTTGGAAACGGAATTTGGCGTTTCCACTGCTGATATTTAAGAAAAATCGGTGTTTTTGGAAGCTCTTTTTGGCATTTTTTGCTTGTTTTTAGCTTTAAAACGCTATTTCGCAGCTTAAAACAGCGATTTTTAGCGTCCTTACTGAAAAAATCGTGCTAAAAACTCATTTCTAGGCGTTTTGGAGCTTTTTGAAATTTGGGACCCCCCACCTGGGCGAAACCCCCCTCGACCCCCCACCTGAGGAACCCCCCCCCCCCCGCACCCCCCTCCCCCCAGGTCGGCCCGGAGCTGTTACATGTATGGTTAAGGTCTATTCATACCTGAGTAGAAAAAATCGTCCGCCCACATTGATGACATGCTGACGTTTTCTAATCTACGCTCCAACACGCCGCGCCACGTCCTCCAGGCGTTGTTCTATTCGGAAATTATTATGCGGCCTGTTTGTGCCTACCTACGTTTATTACAAAATGTCGGGGGGCCGGGAGCGACAGAAATCTCGCCGGCGATTACTTTCTACACAAGCATGAATAGGTGTTTACGGTGTAATGGTTTCTGTCTTCTTTCTGTCCTTTTGGCTAGAGTTATTAGAGAAGGTCAAGTCAAAAATACAAGTTAGATCATACGTAAGCGGTCCGGACAAAGTGCAGTAAAGTAAAAAGCGGAGCAGTGCGGAAGAGAGAAGATAATAAATCAGTGACGTTCTGCCCCGACCGGCTCAAAACCAGTCTCTGCCTTTTACGTAAGCACATCACAAGACTTTGCCTGCCCCTTGCCACTCTACCCAACTCAGAAGTTAGCGGTCGGTGGATACAAGATGCACCTGCTTCTCCTCTGTTTCCTCTCGGTTGTGTGGCTGTGGACGGCAGCGGCTCAGAGTTTCTTCAGCGAGTTCCATCTGAACGAAGCCGAGTCAAAGGCCAAATCGATACGACGCTACCAAAAATGTCTGCAATGGATGGAAGTGCAAAAGAAGGAGAGCTCAATTACTATCTCCGGTAATAATTCAGCCTTCTTCTACTAAATATCACTGCTCTATTATATAGTATACATTATACGATGTTCCATGCCTCAAATCAACTGTTTTCCTTATTTTTATCAAAATATGGTATTTTGAGCCCATTTACACTTTTCCAGACATAAAGCGTAGTCTACCTACGCTTGTAATCTCTGAAAAGAGCGTTAGTTTGAATCCAAATCCATTTCAAATTAACAGAACATGAGCTACCGTATAAAACACGCTCCAGGTCGGTCTTGGTGAAATTAAGAATAGCCGCGCTATTTTCCGCCATTGTTTTTCGTAGTAAATAAATGAAACGATGAAGAAAGCGAACATATAAAAAATGCAAAAGAACAAGCAGAATACGTATTTTAGGAAGATGACATATTACCTTAGGAATCCAAAGAAACTTAGCTGCTCCTATTACCTAACCACTCCTTCTCTCTCCTACTCTGCACTGCTGCCGCTGACCGAAGTGAAGAAACGAATAAAAATAATAAAAAGAAGAATTGTTAGCCAGCTTACCGCTTTCCAAATACAAAATGAGTTTTTTACTGCGTGTATTATGTGAGTGCAATAATTCGTTCCTCAACCAGCTCAATTATTCTCATTGAAACCGATAAGAAAGATTTTCCTTTTTTTCTTTATTTTCTCCTCCAGCGTTGAGCGCTCCCTGCGTAAGATCGGCGGCGTAGTTTACGTCGCTTGCGGTTGTCTTATTTTCCGCGTCAACTAAAAATCTCTCCAACTGTGCTTTCCGGCAATCCAAAATCTTCAGAATCGATATTTTACTGGTTTTGCGAAGCCACATTTTGTCGTGTTTTTGAAATAGCTACTACCGGCTACTACATGTAACTGGGGGTCTGCCCCCACCCAACTTAGGCCAGACCCCCGGATAGGGACCCCCCCCCCCCCCGAGACAATTTTCCCGACCCCCCTCCGATTTTTCTGGCAAGCAATTTTTCGAGCAAATTTTTGCGATTTTTCCCAATTTCAGACACAAAAATTGCCTAAATCCCCTGCAAAACAGCACTTTTCGGCTTTTTTGCATTTTTAGCGATTTTTTCGATTTTTGAGCGTTTTTAGTGCCCAACCCTCCTCCCAAAATTTGGACTCAGACCCCCAACCCACCTCCCCCTTTGGCGCATGACCTGTTACATGTATGACTACCGGAGAGTGCTGGATTGTGTTCCCGGGTACATCAACCAGCACTTAGCATTTTCCGCAACAAAGGGGCCGTTCATAAACGACGTCGTTCCAAAATCCCGATTTTTCGGACACACCTCCCCCCAAAACCGCCTTGCGTCAGTTTCTTAGGTCTCCCTCCCCTAAGGCGACGTTGTGTTCGGTTTACCCTCATAAAAGTGCAGCACATACGGTACTGTCCTGTTTTCTTGTTACCTACTGCGCAATCAATAGAATAAATCCCGATAAACCACTCTGGGAAGCTTTTCTGTAAGTTTTGCCACAATATGCTTAGTTGAAAATAACGCAATCAAAGTACCCTAAAATTCCGAAAAGAGCGACATCGTTTTAATGCTAACCCCTCCCCTCCTGGTGTGTCGTCTATCGTCGCATTTCAACCGACCCCCCTCCTCCCCCTCTGGAACGACATCGTTTATGGACGGCCCCAAAGATGTGATCCTAAAGTAGCTGGCACTTAGCCAAATTACCTTAAACTACTTGTTTCGCTATTTATGGTTTTTTACCCTTAGGAAAAAAGGTCTTCTTCTGAAAAAATACGAAAAAAACAGCGAAGAAAAACACACATCCCTGCTTTCTACTATTTGTCTCAGAGAGCATGCACATCATTCATTATAAGTCTACTGTGCCTTTGGTTCGTGCTATCGTTACGCATTAACCATTACACAATATGAAAATTATGCATTCTTTTTCTGGTAAATTACGCATACGCATTACGCGTGCGAAATCTGAATGCATTACGCATACGCATATGCATTCAAAACTTCCGATATTAAACAACTATACAACAGCCTGAATGTTTGCACCAAACATGCACGATGTTTACCCAGTTAAGTTGTTTATAAATTTTGAACATTTGAGCAAAATCGATAAAGAACTGTACTAGCACGAAAGCTCTGAGTTAAGCTTAAATATTGATAGTACCTTATAAATCTAAACTGCATATGCAACATAAAGCACACATCACGCTTTTAACAGTGCTGACCTTATATCTGCCTAAACTATTTAGACCTCCAGCTGTCCGCTAAACAAGATTCCCGCCAGAGTTTCGGTGTAAGAGAAACTAAAGCTACGAAGACCAGGATCAACCTGTGGAAAGACGGAAAGATCCCAGTGCAACTGGATCGATCAATTACGGAAAACCGTACTATGAGAAAAAAACTGGCTTGCGCCTTCCTCAGCTTCAAAGCTTATTCCTGTCTGGACTTTATAGAGAAAGAAACAGTCCACTCAGATTACCTTTTCATTACTACCAAATCATTGTATGTTGGCGCTGTTGTAACTCATTTTCTGCAACAGATGTCAGTTTCAGTGACAGTTGCCATTCGAATGCAGTGGGACGGTTTGGAGGTCGTCAGGAGGTGAACCTGGGTCTGAAGAAAGAGAACGACTGCTGGAGCCACGGCACCATAGTGCACGAGTTGATGCACGTGGTTGGCTTCTTCCACGAGCACCAGCGGACTGACAGAGACCAGCATGTGGTCATCTTCTGGAAGAACATCTCTCCTGCTCTCTACAGCGACTTCAACACCACCGCCGACCTCAACTATGACTACCACATGGTCGGTGAATACGACTATGGCAGCATCACTCACTACCCTCAGTACCTTTCAAAAGAGAAACGCCGTGAGGACCTTGTGCTGGCGCCCAAACTTAAAGGAGACTACATGGAACTTGAGAACGCTCGAAGTGCAATGGGTCAGCGCAAAGGTCTGAGTGAGATGGACAAAGAGAAACTGAACCTCCTCTACTCCTGTCCCATTGATCCCCCCAAGCCTAAAGGTACACTGTGTATAGCAAAAAACTGGAACAACTATATATACAGTTTTCTGCTGCAGGGTGTGATCGGTTTACAGTTGAAAACGCGAGAGTCAGTTTCCATCCAAACAGAAACCCGGTGCCGCCTGGTGGAGTGGCTCGTGTCAGATGCAGAGGGAAGACAGAAATGACTGGCAACTCACGAGTCTACTGCACCTTTGACAACGAATGGAGTGCAAAGCCTGTCTGCAAACAAGAAGGTATACGTAAGAACCACCCTCTACTCATTATGTCAACCTCATTATTCAACCGAACTTGGCCAAGTGCCCAGCTCCTCCAACCATATATAGATATCAAAAATCGATGTTATCAACCCTTTTTGCAATATCGTTAATGCGATTGTAGTGGTTCATCCTCTCGGCGCGGCTAGTTTCTTGCTGCAAAGAGTTGGTCGTCGGCACAACGCTCCACCCAGGCCACCGAAAACTGTTTACAGCGAGTAGGTAAAATGGGAACCAACTGGATCTGCCGTTGCACTGAAAGCCGCTCCAAAAAGCATGCCGCGTTGGAGGGAAGATCAACGACGTCAGGAGCCGTCTGAGAAACCAGCAATAAGGCCAATACCGGTTTGGTTACGCCGGGCGGCCGTTGGGAGCTGTCAGCACCATGACGTCACCACGCCAGGCACTCTCTTAGTACCTGGCGCCCAACAGCATGGCTTGAGTGGCTTGGCAGTGAAAGAAGGGCAAACGTCCGAGATGACGATATAAGGGGTAACGAAATGGACCGTGCAGGTCTGATCGTAGGGCTGTACATCGCACGGCCCCCCCCGCCAGATCGGATCGGATCGGATTGGGGGGGCACCCCTTGGTGAAAAGGCCAAACCGCCTCACCCCCAGCCCTGAGACAGGTTAAGGGACCCCGACCCAAAAATACAAGTAGTAATAGTGGCTCCACAGTAGTTCTAACAAACTGGCTTAGAAATCACTAATGTTTAGCGTAAAATTCGCTTGCAAAGCCTTTGAAAACTCAATTTGGCGTTTCCACTGTTGAAATTTTTAAATCGGTAAGCCCGTTTTGTTATTTTTTGCTTGTTTTTAGCTCTAATACGCTATTTGGCAGCTTAAAATAGCGATTTTTAGCATCCGTACTGAAAAAAAACGTGCTGAAAACGTATTTCCTTCCATACGTTTTGGAGCTTTTTGTAATAAGGGTCCCCATAATTTTAATTATATCGTTTAGAAATTTTCTTATACAAGTAAAGTGTTTGGTAAGTGACTTATAATTATAATTATATTAAAGTAAGTAAATTTATTTAAATATAATCATACATGTACTAGGGGGGGGTTTGGGGGGGTTACCCCCCCTGCTGGAAAGGCCAAACCCCCCCTCACCCCCCCCCCCGAGACAGGTTAAGGGACCCCCCCCCCCGACCAAAAAATACAAGTACTAGTGGTGGCTCCAGTATTAACAAACTGGGTCAGAAATCACTAATTTTTAGCCTAAAATTCACTTGAAAAGCCTTTGGAAACCGAATTTGGCGTTTCCACTGCTGATATTTAAGAAAAATCGGTGTTTTTGGAAGCTCTTTTTGTCATTTTTTGCTTGTTTTTAGCTTTAAAACGCTATTTGACAGCTTAAAATAGCGATTTTTAGCGTCCTTACTGAAAAAAACGTGCTAAAAACGCATTTCTAGGCGTTTTGGAGCTTTTTGAAATTTGGGACCCCCCACCTGGCCGAAACCCCCCCCCCCTCGACCCCCCACCTGAGGAAAAAACCCCCCCTACCCCCCTCCCCCCAGGTCGGCCCGGAGCTGTTACATGTATGAATATAATTAATTTATAATTTACTTACCAAATGCCCAGGGAAACATAATTAAAATTAAATTTACTTACCATATCTGAGAGAAATTTAATTTAATTATAATTTAGTTACCTCATTTAATTAAATTAAGTACAATAAGTATATTTATAATAGGCGTGATTTTGGCGGCTAACACCTTCAGCTTTGCCTTGTAACTAAACAAGGATGCAAATCAGTTATCTAGAATGAAAACCAACTCTTGATGTCACAGGTTTAAATAACAGGTATGGACAAAGGGGGCTGAGGGTGTTTACCCGCCTCAGGCTCTTACCTAACACCTCTCATGGTACCGCTACCCTCTTCAGGATTTTTGGCAGAATATTATGATAAAAGTATGCCCAGGTAAGGCAGAATATTATGATAAAAGTATGCCTGATAAAAGTGTCAATTAAATTCAGACTATTATGAAACAAGAAATTGGAGGTTTTCCTGCTCATCAAAATTCTCTGCATGATTGTACGAGTCTGAATGACGGTGAATACAGTATCCGTGCTTGTCAGACCCCAAATTAATGAACCGCGGTCCCCATAAATAGGGTGATCACTACTTGCGCCGATTAATGTTTTAAGTGTGCACATTTTTGGCCATTTTTTGCTCCAAAAGGGCCACCGTCCTTGGGCTTGTACGAATATTGTTATGTTTATGCTTAATTGATAGCTAATCGTCATTTCTACCCATATGCTCGTGGGCAGACATATCCGTCGGCAGACTCGAATGCTACGACTGTTTTAGTAAGTGGCGGTTCCGGTGGAAATCGGCCGATAATCGATGAAGTAAGGCAATATGACGAGCGCGTAATCTGAGATAGCATGCAGTAATTGGTTGTGGATGTGCTGGTGCATAAAACAATAATGTACAAGTCAAAAGTAGTTGTTTGATACCGGATTTGGTCATATTTGTTAAAGATTTACAATTTGGGTGCGCACGTTTTACATTCTTTTGTTCGAGACCAAAAAAACGTATCTAAGGTAAAGCTGAATATAGCATGCAGTAATTAGATGTTGATGTGTAAAATAATAACCGGGAGATCGTCAGCAGTCGTTTGATACCACATTCAAAATTCTGTGTTCAAAATTTGAAATTCGAGTGATCTCTCCAACTGAGAACGATCGCAAATTGCTGTCTCCCTGAAGCCATTCCAAAGTGCGGACTAGAATTCGAGTAAATCGAGTACTAGAATTCCCGCCATCTGCAATCCGTTTTAAATTTTCATAATAGCTTATTTAAACCTATTTAATCGAGAAATATGCCAATAAACCCTGAAAAAGCTTTCTAGCGAAAAATCGGACTTTTTGGCTTTCCATTCTCTCAAGCCCCATCAGCCGCCGCTGCCCCTTTGAACCAGCTCCCTCACAAAACTGGCTGAAAAGTAGCTCATATCCTCTCTTAGCTCAGAGGATAACTTGGAGTAGTTTGTTTTGTGGCAGATTAAGAGAAACAAGCGCAAAGCCGAAAGGCGGTGGGCTGGCGGGTGCAAAATTGTTCTGTAAGTAACTCCTACCAGCAGACCCTACTCCTCAAACAGCAATTTCTCTTGTATCGCCAGTGGAAGCACCAAATTCGGTTTCGAAAGCCTTTTCAAGCAAATTTTAAGCTAAAAATTAGTGATTTCTTAGCCAATTTGTTAATACTTGGAGAAGTTACTTATTTGTGTTTTTGGGTCGGGGAGAGTAAAGTGTTTCGAGGGGTTGGGTGAAGTGAGCTTGGCCTTTCTAGCCAGGGGTGACCCGCCAAAACCCCATCGTACATGTAAGAAATACGTATAGTGTTAAGTTCCTGTCTGTATATTTTTGAAATTTATTTAGGAATAAGACAAAACGCAAAAAGACAGTCGTGTAAATTCAATGTTGCTTGCCTATTTTTATTGTTTTCGAACAAAAAAAAAACTATTTCGCGTTTTCCCATGTTTACCAGGTTTACTGAGTTTTGTGGAGAAATTCAGTACTTTGCGCATACTTACTGAGTTTAAGAAACCATATCTACTTGATGAATAGATATTGAATTTAAGAAAATTGAGCTATGCAAAACACTGTGGCCTATTTGCTCGGCAGATAAGTCTGGTCTGATGCAGTCAGAAATGATCGGTTGCAGAGAGGTCGTTGTGCTACAACAAACACCAGTGCTGTGAGCGGTGGAAGGACAAGTACTCCTGCTCCAACCCAGACAGCTTCATGCGAGAGCAGTGCCAGGCAACGTGTGGTGTCTGCAGGGGTGCAGTGAGCAGGGAGCACTCTGGTTGGTTCTCTCTCTCAGTCTGTCTTCTCATCTGACCAGTTGCAGGTTGTCAGGACAACTTCTCCAACTGCAACAGACTGGCCACAGAAGGCAAGTGCACTCAGAGTGCTGATTGGATGGCTGAGAACTGCAGAAACGCCTGCAACCTCTGCAACAGACCCAAGTGCCCCTCAGGTAAACCCTCACCCTTACATCTCTACCTTTCTCTCACAATCAGGCCATATTCGGCTGTCAGCCTTAGACAGGCACATTTACAGGCAAGGCTACATCTGGCTAGCCACCAGGTGATTCATGGGAGGATGGGGCTAGGGTCCGGTCTGACCTGGGGAACTGACCGTAAATCTGGGAAAAATTATATTTGTATCACAATCGAAATTATGGACTCAAAATGGCTAAAAGACACTAATTTTGCGTCAAATAGACTCGGGAAAGGCGGTAAAATAATGAAAACTTGCCAAAATTTGCCCAAAGATTGCATCCTAGAAAAATTGATCAATATGTCTGAAGTTTCTTACGGTTTGAAAGATTTGTTGTTAGCTTAGCAATCAGTAAAATGAGCAGGCCTTTGTACAATAAAGGAAGAAACTATTCAAGTGTGTGAAAAAATTACAACATTTATTATTATTATTACTGATGCGTCTCTAGGGTTACTTTTATAATTGGAAAACAGGCCCCGTTGGAGCGTCCCTATTCTGATGCAGTGATCATTTGACTCGCCATCTATAATTAATTATGATCATTAAACACATTAATTTCTGTTTGGGATCGGTTCCTGATTCTCCCAGCTACGTTTGATCCACAATTTTCTTAGAGCAGTTTGCCTTTTTGTTTGATCACACCAACTTTGGATTTTTCAGGCTTAATATTAACAGAAATTACGAGTTTTAGTAGTTTACAAGTCGTCTGGTTCAGCTTCTGAGACAATTCTAAAAATTTAGCCTTCAAAAACGGATTTCAAAGGCATTGAGCACAAAATAGACAGTTTTGGTACATAATTCATTAGTTTCGGTTATTTTTGACAGACTTTTTCTGCCTACCTCCACCGCAAAGGGGGTGTAGGGTGGGTACACCCCTCTAGATACACCACTGGTAAGGTGAAAAATCAAAAAAAAATTCGCCGTTATTTCCTACAGTACTGTCCTACGTACAGTTAAGACTCCTGCTAGACGAGTTAATCGAGACAGAAACAACACTCTGCTTGTGTTCAGGTCTTTCCGATGCAGCACTAGCATTACAACTGTACTGCATAAGTTTGCACAATCCTATAATTGAATAATTTTTGGAAATGTAAGAGACACTGCAGAAAACTACGTTTTTGAAGTAATAATCGAGTTTCCGTGAATTTTTAAGTTCCCCAATTTTAGTGTCCCTTAAGCCAGAGGGCTGTCGTCTGAATATTTTTTTTTACGAACAAAGTTTTATTTCTGAAATGGGTTAGTGAAACACATATGGGTTAGTACACACACAGCAGCTGGGCTCGGATCCTTGTTGCACAAAATGTTGTATAGAGCAGTTTATCTCGATACTTGAAACTTTTAAGAGAACGGTGTTATGTTTCCCTACTCAATGCTGAATCAGAAAGAAACGCAAGTATTTGTCCCAAATTGCGGTAAAGGCATCTTCCTTCTTCAACATTATGCTGGCCAAATGTGCAGTTTTCAAGCTTGCCTTTATAAAATGCCTAAAGGTCATGTCGGAAAAATCTTTAACTTCCCGTCGAGCTAAACTGTATATAAACCCTTTCGTATAAATGCCTAACAGATTCAAAACTGTTGCATTTACAAACAGGTCATGAATTTGTCCAAATAGTGCTGAGATTAGATCAAATGTTACCTCCTGGTGTTCAATTTCAAGAATAAGTGATTCTAACATTCTCCATGCTTTTTTAGCTACCACGCAATAATAGAGCATGTGCTCCACTGTATCAGTTTTCTGCAAATGGCACTGTTTACAATTCATATCGTCTACTATTCTTCTATAGAATAAATACTGCTTCGTTGGAACTATCCTATGCAACACACGGTATTGAAAATTCCGCAATTTAACATCAGGTAACAAACGGTGTGCCCGTAGACAGGCTTTTTCAAATAAATCCTCTGTAACCCAATATTTATCCATCCATCGTTTTTGTGCTGTAGGACTTTCATACATCTTGGCTAGCTTGTATATTTTATACAGTGGAATACTTAGCTTAGTTGCATCCTTTACTGCAGGATTGTATGCCTGATAAGCTTGAAGCAACCCATTCCAGTTATCTGAAATTTCGTTTCGCCATGTACGGGGCAATGCGGTCCACAACTTTTTCCACTGCTTCCTGTCTATAGCCAAGGCTGGATGCTTCACCATCACTTCCTGATAATCCATAAATAAACCCTGATCTCCTAACAAGTGTCTTACTTGAGTGATTCCGTTTTCTTTCAGATTAGGGTTAAAGTACATACGCTTAGGTTGTCCTAACTTCACATCCTTATTGTTGAAAATGCTTCTAGCCAGCAGTGGCTCATAAGCAGGTCTCTTAAACATAACATTATCCCAGTATTCTACATACACTTTCAGGAGTTCACTATAAAAGGGGTTTATTTTGCTTTTCACTTCGTTCCAATTAAAACGACTTTCTAGAAGTGTTAAGATTCCTCCATATTGATTGAGTTTTCGCAAGCCAATCGCAGCCCATTTGCACGGAGAACTCTTTGCTAATCTAGCAACCCATTTAAGCTTGATGGAATCGTTGCTTATTACTACGCTTGGAGCCTTCAGTCCTCCCAAGTGGTAATCTTGAATCAATGTTTTCATCTTTACTTTCGGCTTTCCATCTCTCCAAATGAATCTGTATAAGCATTTTTCAATTTGTTTCTTCTCCCTATCAGAACATTTTAGCACAGTCATTGGGTAGATAAGCTGTGATAGACCCAAGGTGCGCGCTACATTAATGCGTCCTTCAATTGTTAGCCCTCTAGACAACCAAACTGATAATGTGCGGTTCATCTTCGCAATTTTATCTCCAAAATTTTTCTGTTGTACAATCTGTTCGTCATGCGAGAAATATATGCCAAGAATACGTATAGCTTGTGTACTCATCGTAAAGGGACCACAGTTACCAGTACGATTTTTACACGAACCAAGTCCTAAGCATTCAGTCTTACTAGTGTTTACCTTTAAGCCAGATACGGTACCGAAACGTTCAATGATATCTACCGCGTGGTTGACTGAAGCGGCATCTGCAAGACTCAACGTTGTATCATCTGCAAACAAACTCAATTTGTACTCGTATTCGTTTACTGTTATTCCTTTAATTTGGGCATTGTTCCTAATACTGTTAGCCAGGACCTCCATAGTCATAATAAACAAGTATGGGCTTAGAGGACAGCCTTGTCGTACCCCTGATAACAGATCAAATTCTTCTGTAAGATAACCATGATTCAAAACAGCTGCCCGGGGATTTGTATACAGTATCCTGACCCAACGGATCCACTCTGTATGACAATCAAATTTTTCCAGAACCTTAAACATAAACTTTCTGTTCACTTTATCAAACGCTTTTTCAATGTCTAACGCTATTAGAAAGCCCGGTTTGTTTTCTTCGTTCAAATACTCCATCAGGTCCAGCAAATTTCGAACATTTTCACCAATATATCGACCTGGGACAAACCCACATTGATCCTCATGTATTAAACTTCTCAACATGGGCTTAATCCTGTTTGCCAACACTTTAGATAATACTTTAAAATCAACATTCAACAGGGAAATAGGCCGCCAGTTTTTCAATAGTCTTTTACATTTGTCCCCTTTTGGGATCAGCTTGATAATGCTCCTACACTGCGTCTGTGTTAGATGTCCTCTTAGGTACACTTCATGATACATTGCAAGAAGCCTCTGCTTAATGTCATCCCAAAACTGCAAATAAAATTCTACTGGAATTCCATCACTACCAGGTGTTTTATTACTTTGCATCTCGTTCATGGCTTGTTTAATTTCTCTTTCACTTCTCTGTCGTCTGAATATGTTATGACCAAATGTCCACCCTATCATTCCTGCACCTATCTAAGCGATAGCGCCGTAATTACGCGGGAAATTTGAATATACATAGACCACTAATATTTTCACTTTTTCCGTTTAGAAAAAATTGTTCGGTTGGAATTTTCGTACCAAACTTTCAGAATATTTAGCCAACATTTTGAGCCTTTGAGCTACAGGGCTGCCCGCTTTAGTATGTTATGCCCAATAGCAATACCAATCATTCCTGCAGGTTTCAGGCCTGTACTACTTGTATTACCAAAAAAAAAATAAATTTGCGTGGACCACCCTCATTCCTAGTTTTTGGGTCATAAACCCAGTATGAGTCGGAATTTTGGCACTAAACTTGCAGAATATTTAGCCAACCATTTTGTTAATTTTTTCTGAAAATTTGAGCTAAATCGGTAAAGAAGTGACTGAGAACGAAACGTTTGAGTGAAGGCCGAAACAGCGATGAGACATTTTTTATCTATACTGTATAATATTGACACCTTCTCAGTACTGAATTTATTCGTTTCTCTGATTCCTGACAGATTTTTCCTTCTATCTCCACCAAAAAAAGAGTGCACCCACCTGCATTACACCTTGGATACACTGCCGGGTCAAAAAATGGCCAAAAATCGATGACGTCATTTTCACAGGCCCTAAAATAGAGGGTGCCATTTTTGTGACACCCTGTATCAGGGATATGAGGTTCGTTTTTTTCGTTGTTTTTTTTCAGAAGAAAACCGGTTTATTCCTAAGGATCGGAAAAAACATAAATCGCAGGAAAAAGCTCGCGGTAAAAGTAGCTAATTTATGTCATTTTTTTCGTTAAAAATGGACTGTTGCGATGTATAACAAGCCATACTGACTCAAAACTGTTAGAAAAACAACAGAACAGACCAAATTTGGCATGATAAAGCAAAAATGCGAACTGCAGTAAGAAAATCTGCATATAGCATTTACTGATGTGGCCTGTCAGGCACTGCTTCATGCCTGTTTCGTGATTTTTTATATATATGTAAGACGGGTATTTCTGGTCTGAAAAGGCTCAGGAAGGCGCTATAACAGTCAGGGAAATAACAACATACATGTATATGGTATCAGTACACATATATGGTACCGGTACACCTTCAAGTGGTACCATATATGGTACCACTTCCTTATATGGTACTGGTACCATATATGGTACCCCTTCGATCGAGGCCTCAGGTGGTACCATATATGGAAACGGTACTATATATGGAACCGGTACCATATATGGTACCCCTTCGATCAAATCATAAGGGGTACCATATATGGAAACGGTACCATATATGGTACCCTTTGGATCGAGGCCTCAGGTGGTACCATATATGGTACCGGTACCATATATGGAAACGGTACCATACATGGAAACGGTACCATATATGGTACCCTTTCGATCGAGGCCTCATGTGGTACCATATGGTACCACCTCAGGCCATACATGTAACAGATCATCAGCCGAACGGGGGAGGGGGAGTTGGGGGTCTGGCGCCGGCCAGGGGGTCTGAGCCAAAATTTTGGGAAGGGCGTCCGGCACTAAAAAACGCTCAAAAATGGAAAAAAATCGCAATTTTTGGGCCAAAAATCGCTAATTTGGGCTGAAATACAGCCAAAAAGTGCTGTTTTACCGGCGATTTTGGTAATTTTTGTGTCTGAAATTGCAAAAAATCGCAAAAATTTGCTCAAAAATTACTTGCCAGAAAAATCGGAAGGGGGTCGGAAAAATCGTCTCGGTCTTGAGGGGGGTCCTTATCCGGGGGGGGGGGTCTGGCCTAAGTCGGGTGGGGGGCAGACCCCCCTGTTTCATGTATGCCTGAGGCCTCGATCGAGAGGGTACCATATATGGTACCGTTTCCATATATGGTACCGGTACCATATATGGTACCACCTGAGGCCTCGATCGAAAGGGTACCATATATGGTACCGTTTCCATATATGGTACCGGTACCATATATGGTACCACCTGAGGCCTCGATCGAAGGGGTACCATAGATGGTACCGTTTCCATATATGGTACCGTTTCCATATATGGTACCGGTACCATATATGGTACCACCTGAGGCCTCGATCGAAAGGGTACCATATATGGTACCAGTACCATATATGGTACCCCTTATGATTTGATCGAAGGGGTACCATATAGGGTACCTGGTACCATATATGGTACCGGTTCCATATATGGTACCGTTTCCATATATGGTACCGGTACCATATATGGTACCACCTGAGGCCTCGATCGAAAGGGTACCATATATGGTACCAGTACCATATATGGTACCCCTTATGATTTGATCGAAGGGGTACCATATATGGTACCTGTTACCATATATGGTACCGGTTCCATATATGGTACCGTTTCCATATATGGTACCGGTACCATATATGGTACCACCTGAGGCCTCGATCGAAGGGGTACCATATAAGGAAGTGGTACCATATATGGTACCAGTACCATATAAGGAAGTGGTACCATATATGGTACCACTTGAAGGTGTACCGGTACCATATGTGGTACCGTTTCCATATATGTGTACTGATACCATATATGTTGTTATTTCCCTGACTGTATAAAGCGTTAGAATCGTAAAACCAGGCTAGCATACCCAGAACTTAATCTTGAGTTTTTTCCGCGATTTTGGGGAAAAAAACTAAAAAAAACAGAAAAATACAGGGCAAGGTTTTTTCGGAAAAATATTCATCGCTATACTAAAACTATGCCTGTACTAAAATAACAATCACGTTGTATTAAATAAGAAGGCTAAAAAATCACTATTTAGGCTGTTAAAGCGCTTACGAGCTAAAAACAATAATAATTACAGAAAGCTTTTAAAAACAGCGATGTCAGCGGAGGAAACACCAAATTAGGTTGCCAATGGCCATTTAAAGTGATTTCTGAGCCAGTTTTCGCGGCTAAACGAAACAAATCCATGGTTTTTAGCTACCACTTTTTTCTCATTTTTTATTTGTTTCTAGCTCTTAAACGCTATTCGACTGCTTAAAATTACGAATTTTCGCCGTTTATTTAATAAAGGTGCCACGCCAACAGCCTAAACTGCCCGTCCCCAGCCCTCGGACCTTTTTATGGATAGTTTACTATAATTCAGTCAATTTTAGTAATAATGTGCGTTTTGAATGTTTACTCAGATACAGTAATTGCACTCTGATCAATGGAATGGGTGCAATGCTAAATACCAAGAAATAACTGTTTAACTCCATTTACAGTCAGTCTTCTACCAACCCTCCATTCTCTTTCTTTCAGCTGTTCCCTTTGGCTTTCTGATCAGTGGCGGTTGGCATAGTGAAGCAGAGAGATCGATGGAAGTGTATTACCCAGACAATCCAGACAAAAACTCTCTGCTCAACGTTCAACTGCCTCAGACCAGACGATGGCACACTTCTGAGTTCTTGAATGGAACTGTCTACATCATTGGAGGATACAATAGAAGCAGAGTATTTAAGAGTGTGCTCACCTTTGACCCCTCAACCAACCGACTCTCCAGTGCTCCTCACATGCAACAACGTCGAGTTGATCATGCCAGCACTGTTCTGGGTGGAATGGTCTATGTGTGTGGTGGAGAAGAAGAATATAATAGTGAGAAAGATCTGTCATCGTGTGAGCGATTCTACCAAAACAACTGGCACTCAATTGCCTCGATGGCAACTGAGAGAGACGACCTGGCATTGGTGGCAGTTGAGGGACAGATCTTCGCTATCGGAGGGATCAATAATGGAAGTAGTCTGAGCACAGTGGAGAGCTACGCTCCAACGTCTAATTCTTGGACAGCCGTCGCTCCCATGCATACAAAACGAGAAGCTCACTCAGCCACTGTGCTTAACGGTCACATCTATGTGTGTGGTGGAGAGAATCTTGTACCTGTAGGTAATGGTAGAAGTGGAGTTCCTCTCTCCTCGTGTGAGCGCTACGACCCAGTCAGCAACACCTGGACTCAAATTCCATCAATGAATAAGCAGAGATGGTTATTCAGTTTGTTATCGGACGGGACTCGACTGTTTGCGGTTGGTGGAATTGGAGACAAAGATGCAGAGAAAACAGTGGAGGTGTTGGATCCAAAAACAAATAGATGGACTCTACTCAAACAACAACTCCTACATAAAAGATTAGCTAGTTCAGCTGTGGTCATCAGTCTGTGAGTTTGTGTAGAGAGACTGATCTGCTCCATAAAACTAATTAATAAACTCTGTGAAAAGGCTACCAATTGCTGAAAATATTCTTACTGCAACACATAGATTGCTTTTAGCATAACTCATAATTATCTGTCGATTCTCTGTGCCTCACTCAGATTGTTTTTGTTGAAAAATTAACGGATTTGTGGACCTGTTTTCTCTGTCTTCTTGGTTGAAAATATAAATTATTAAAAAGCTCCCTAAGATAAAAACGGGTATCGAATACTGTAAAATATTGTTATATTTCGCTTAAAATCGTCAAATATGAAAATACCAGTAAATAAAAAATTGAAGCGTTCAGACGAAGAAATGCCTCAGTCCACTTTTTGAAAAAATTGAGTTCTACTCGGCAGCACAATCCCCTAACTATAGAGATGTTAAATACAAATTATTTCATCCGGAAACATTCTATGTCATAAGTTACACCAACGCAATTTTTTAACAGTGCTCGAAATTCAGTTGAAGAAAAGCCTAAGTCCAAGTCAAGAGCCTCAATATTCACACCCAAAATTAAAACATTGACCTAGACAGCTGAAAGTTAGCACACAAATATATAGTATAGACGAGTTCTCGAACGCCTAAAAAGGAATCCCAGATTTGATGCTTCAATTCGAAGTTATAGTAATCGATCTGCTTAACTATTGGATCAAAATTTCGAATTTGATGTTCTTGGTTACTGATCAGAATTTTTACTTGAAAATCGGGGGTTTTAGAGTACTTTTTTTCTACTTTAAGAAGCATCGGTCGAATTGCGTTTTTTAAGAAAAAAATTTTTCAACCCCCTTTCGGTCCCAATAGCTTATCAGTAACCCCTAAAATCTATGCTCGATATTTCAGATTATTGTAGCGCTATCCTTAAGGTACAGAATGGTGGCAATAACGCTAGCGTATACCTACAGGTTCTGGAGTAAATTAGCTAAACGGTTTCAACTCACAAAATTTTCCATCATTTACTAGGTTGATAAAATTTTGAAATCCAATTTCTCATTCAATAATCTGTGTTTAGGCTTAAAAATCAGGGGCCTTAGAGTACTGGTAGACTAGTTCAAGAAACATTGATCGAATGCCGCTTTTGAAGACTAAAATGGACCTTGGGCCACCTTTTGGCTCCTTATTCTGGAATCTCTCAACGTAGCCTTTACATTTAAAATTATTGTAGCTCTATTTTTAAGCTGCAGATTGATGACAAGATTGCTGGTCCACTACCCGGAGTTCTGGAAGGCAATCAAGCCTAGTAGTTATACTGCTCTGTTACTCTTACTGATCTTTTTTTAAATTTGTGTATATGGACTTAGGCTGTTTTAGGGTTTAGACCTTAAAACAGCCTAAGTCCACTATCACAAATTTTTAAAAATATACTAATTACCGAATTTGACGTTTTCGATTAATTGAAATTCAAAGAAATCCGTGATTTTTTGCAGCTTTTTTCTCATTGTATATTTGTTTTAGCTCTTAATATTCGACTGCTAAAAATCATAGTTTATTATATTCAGTCAATTTTAGTATCATGTGCGTTTTGAATTTTTACTCAGATACAGTAATTCGACTCTGATAGATAGAATGGGTGCAGTGCTAAATAGCAAGAAATAACTGTTTAACTCCATTTACAGTCAGTCTTCTACCAACCCTCCATTCTCTTTCTTTCAGCTGTTCCCTTTGGCTTTCTGATCAGTGGCGGTTGGCATAATGAAGCAGAGAGATCGATGGAAGTGTATTACCCAGACAATCCAGACAAAAACTCTCTGCTCAACGTTCAACTGCCTCAGACCAGACGATCCCACACTTCTGAGTTCTTGAATGGAACTGTCTACATCATTGGAGGATCGTATGGAAGCAGAGTATTTAAGAGTGTGCTCACCTTTGACCCCTCAACCAACCGACTCTCCAGTGCTCCTCACATGCAACTACGTCGAGTTGATCATGCGAGCACCGTTCTGGGTGGAATGCTGTATGTGTGTGGTGGACAATACGAAGACGGAGGTAGCTGGGACAATTACTTGTCATCGTGTGAGCGGTTGCACCAAAACAACTGGGACGCAACTGCCTCGATGGCAACTGAGAGAGAAGAACTGGCATTGGTGGCAGTTGAGGGACAGATCTACGCCATTGGAGGGAGTAATAATAGAGGATTGCTGAGTACAGTGGAGAGCTACTCTCGAACGTCAAATTTTTGGACAGCCGTCGCTTCCATGCATACAAAACGGAGGGCTCACTCAGCCACAGTACTTAACGGCCATGTCTATGTGTGTGGTGGATTTGTTCTCTCCTCGTGTGAGCGCTACAACCCAGTCAGCAACACTTGGACTCTAATTCCATCAATGAATAAGAGCAGATTTTACTTCAGTTTGTTAGCGGACCGGACTAGACTGTTTGCAGTTGGTGGAAGAGGAGACAAAGATGCAAAGAAAACAGTGGAGGTGTTCGATCCAGAAACAAATAGATGGACGCTACTCAAACAACAACTCCTACATAACAGATATCGTAGTTCGGCTGTGGTCATCAGTCTGTGAGTTTGTGTAGAGAGACTGATCTGCTCCATAAAACTAATTAATAAACTCTGTGAAAAGGCTACCAATTGCTGCCGAGGCTCCGATTTCTGAAAATATTCCTACAGCAACACATAGATTGCTTTCAGCACAGCTCATAATAATTATCTGTCGATGCTGTGTATTTCACATTGTTTTGTGGAAAATTTTACTGATTTGTGGAACGCTTTTCTCTGTCTTACTTAATTGAAAATATATAAAATAGTACAAAAACTCCCTAAGATAAAAACGGCCATAGAATAATGTAAAATATTGTTGTATTTGCTAAGAAATCGGCAAATATGAAAATACCATTAAAAATTGATCTATTCTGTCTTTGCTAGTAGGTCAAATATTTCGGTCAGGAAAGTTCCATCAATCATGCAGTTCAAACCACTCACAGAGATCCTTTTTTCCTGCAAATAGAGTGTCTGCACACACACAGCGAGATTTATTATTGATTATATCTCTAAATTTCGTTCATTCTCATCATAGATGTAACAGGTCGGCCTGGGCCACATAGGCCAACCAAACCCCCGGATGGAGACCACGCAAAAAGATTTTTATGGCAAGTAATTTTTGAGCAAAATTTTCCAAATCGTAAATTTTGTAAAACAGCCATTTTTAGCTGTATTTGAGCCAAAATTAGCGATTTTTGACGATTTCTAGCCGAGAAATTGCGATTTTTAGCGTTTTTAGTGCCCAATCCCTCCCAAAATTTGGGCTCAGACCCCCGGCTGGTGCCAGACTCCCAAACTCCCCCCTTCGGCGGATGACCTGTTATATACTGTATATGGTATCCGGAATTTCTCAAGGCGGGTGAAAATTTTTGAAAGTACCTGGGCCGTTGTAATACCACGGTAAGAAAATTTAGCAAAATTAACCTTCAAAAGCGCACTTCAAATACGACATTCTGAGCATAAAATAGACAGTTTTAGTCATACATGTAACAGGTCATCCGCCGAAGCGGGAGGGGGTTGGGCACTAAAAAACGCTCAAGAATCGAAAAAATCGCAATTTTTGGGCCAAAAATCGTCAAAAGTCGCTAATTTGGGCTGAATGAAATACAGCTAAAAATGCTGTTTTGCAGGCGATTTTGGCAATTTTGTGCTTTCTAGAGTCGGAAAAATCGTCTTGGGGGTCCCATCCGGGGGGGTCTAGCCTAAGTCGGGTGGGGGCAGCCCACCCAGACCCCCTGTTACATGTATGGTTTAGTAGATAATTCATGTGATTCTCTTTCTTTTAACCGACTTTTTCTTCCTACCTCCAACGCAAAGTGTGTGTACCCACCTACACCCTTGGATACGCCACTGGGGAGGTATGGGTTCTTTCGGACCGGAGGCGGCACAGGGGTTCGCACAGGGAGGGATAAGAGCTAAAACAAACATGAAATGAAAAAACTGTTTCTTTAACAGAAATGCAGTTTGGGAGATATAGTGCTCCCATAGAATTCTATTCCGGCACCAACCTTCGTACTAGACTAGCTTAAAAAAACTTTATTACAATGCACTGTCTGTACCCCACAAATAGCAGTATTAACTGGGAATGGCCGAAGCACGTCACGCGGCAGGAATAGAAAATACAAAAACACAGTTAAAAAGTTGTCCGAAAACGGTTTTTGCCACTTTGAAGCGCAATTTTTTGTGTTCTGTTATTGATAGGAGGAAGTGATGCATCTATATGAAACACGATGTGAGCTATCGAATAAGATGACTTTGAATCATAATTCGGCCGTTAAAGGTCATTTTCCTCTCGAAAACTGAATTCGTCCTTTTTCAATGTTCATTTTCTGCTAAAAGGAGAGTTGATTCAAATTTTGTTCAACCGGATACTCGTTACCTATGTATATAGCACTGCTTTTTTTGTTTCCACAATGTGGCAGTGTCCCCAGAAATTCGATTCTTTCTTGACTACTGGAAATTGGCATTTTCGTAGATTTTTTGGTGTTTCTCGTTCTTCTGAAAAAAAACGACGAATTTGGTGCAAGATGTTCAATCGGTTCCGTGTACAGTAGACTTCAGGCTTTCGAATGATTCAGACTCTCTGCACTTTGCCGTTAACCCTACAAACGGATTTGAAGTTTTTGTAACCTTACAGTAGTTTTTGCCATTTCAGTCGTTTATTGTACACAACACCTGTAATCATACATTTTCGCATTAATTTAGCTGTGCTACGGATATTCACAGGTCTTTAGTGGATTCTAAACAATCAAGTGGGACCAATCTCCGTAACTCGCGCCATAGAAAGTCAGTCGGCGTTGAAACGTGCGACCAAATACTGAACACTAAACTGCGTCGCATCTTTGCCACCGGTAGTTTGCGTTATCCCGTGTGTCACGGTGGCCCCGGCATCCGTGAGAGCGGTTGTTTGTGCGTTCGAAACCGGTCGAAGCGATTGGAAGTAGTCAACGTAAAGCCCAACCCAGACCGCCGAAAGCCGGTGATGGCCAGTAGGTTTAATGGGAACCGAACCAATGCACCAAATGGCAGCAAACGGGTGGGTTTGTTCAGTGTTGCCAGGTCCAAAAAGTAAAATCCAACTAACTCACGAAAAAAATTCCCCAAAAAATACAGGGTGTCTCAAAAAAAATGATCACATTTCTTTTTACTGCCATTTCCGCAAATTTTGACCAAATAGGCTGAAATTTGGACCATAGGTGCCAAAATTCGGGGAATTTTATGTGTTAAAGTTTGGTGCACTAGGCTTGACTCATTCCCGAGAAATTTCAAAAAAAGTGAAATTTGTTAAATCAATAGTGAAAGCCGGTCACCAAAAAAAATGATCACATTTCTCTTCACTGCCATTTCCGTAAATTTTGACCAAATAGGCTGAAATTTGGATTATAGGTGCCAAAATTCGGGGAATTTTATGTCTTAAAGTTTGGTGCAGTAGGCTTGACTAATTCTCGAGAAATTTCAAAAAACGTGAAATTTGGTAATTTCAATAGCGAAAGCCGGTTACCGAAAAAACGTTACATTACATTATCGCCTAAACTCTAACGATAGCGTTGGAGTTCATGCGTCAACTTTTTACACACGAATTACCCTGAACTTCTGCCTTTACACTCCAAATTTCATCAAATTCCGACAAAAATTAGAAAAGATACAGGAAAAGGAAATGTTTACATTTTTCGTGACCGGCTTTCACTATTGAAATTACCAAGTTTCACTTTTTTTGAAATTTCTCGGGAATGAGTCAAGCCTAGTGCACCAAACTTTAACACATAAAATTCCCCGAATTGTGCCACCTATGGTCCAAATTTCAGCCTATTTGGTCAAAATTTGCGGAAATGGCAGTAAAAAGAAATGTGATCATTTTTTCGGTGACCGGCTTTCACTATTGAAATTACCAAATTTCACTTTTTTTGAAGTTTCTCGGGAATTAGTCAAGCTTAGTGCACCAAACTTTAACACATAAAATTCCCCGAATTTTGGCACCTATGTTCCAAATTTCAGCCTATTTGGTCAAAATTTGCGGAAATGGCAGTAAAAAGAAATGTGATCATTTTTTTTGAGACACCCTGTACCAAAATCCTCCTAAAAATCAAACAAAT
Source organism: Sabatieria punctata (assembly GCA_030248155.1). Lineage (NCBI taxonomy): Eukaryota > Metazoa > Nematoda > Chromadorea > Araeolaimida > Comesomatidae > Sabatieria > Sabatieria punctata. The sequence continues at coordinate 37,801 of JASANB010002866.1, read as the reverse complement.
CTAAATTCAATTTTGCAGCTGCAGAATGGTATCTATGCTGTTTGTGTACCGGAGAGTGCTGCATTGGGTACCCGGTACAGTTGTCTGTATATATACATATACATATACATTGTTTGCATAATATACATTGTTTTTCGTTTGCATATATACATATACATATGTATTCGATTTTCCAATATGTTTTATACATATGCAAACGAACCTAATATGCAAACGGTTGTATATTTCCGTTTGCATATTTCTAGTGATAGTATGCAGTGCAAATTTATGATTATTATCTGTGCTAAATATTAAACCAACGTGCTGTACCAAAATTTCGCTCTTAATTTGGCCTTCTCTTCCACCTGGTGGTTATCATTCAGAAGTTTAGTGTTTGCTTTTGGATAGGTCTAATTAATCTATGTACTTACTACTAAATACAGTGTGGCCAAAATGCTATTTTCGAGCTTTCTGAATAATTTCAAATGGCCACCATTCTGTCAATTTTCAACGGAATGAAAAGATTTTTGGCATTTATTATTATTTTGAAAGAGTTTATTTTGGCCAAGTCCTAGCCTCTTAGCCTTCTATAGCCTTGAATTATGCCCTTCAGAAATAAACGGACCCGAATTTTCAGCCGTCAAATTTGAACATAAATATCTCATGAACCCTTCATTGGATCTTTCCCAAATTTTGTAGGTGAACCAATCTTTATACGGACTTAGAACCCAAGGAGTGCAACTTTTAAAAACAAACGGTTAAAATTTTTCACCTTGACTGAAATAAAAATCCGCCAGATTTGGGCCATTTGAAATTATTCAGAAAACTCGAAAAAAGGCCAGGCGGTCTTTTTTTATGGCCAACACTGTACGTATGTTGGTTAAGCCCGGTTCACACTACGAAATAAGAAATAAGAAATATGAAATAGTGGCCTTATTTCTTATTTCGCACCGGTTCACACCTGTGCAATAAGAAACAAGAAATAAGAAATAGCCACGAAATAAGAGTTGCGCCGTGCTCAACTTTTTTCATCTGAAATAAGAGTTTTCTCTCACTTTAAGCGTATAGCATGTCATAACAAGGTCTGAAACGCCTGTCTAAGGACGAAACGTGGTCAGAAACCTATTATCACTGCCTATACACGCACAAACCAAGGTTTTTTCAGCAGTTACCAGCTGTTTTTCATAGAAATGATGCCGTTAAGTAGATTACTTGCAAGTTTCAAGGCATTTATGGCCTGTTCACTGCTTTTCGGATTGGATATACCCGTTCTTGACTGTGCGACTTGCAGTTGACTGCCTATGTTCAAAGAACCTACTAAAAATGCGATAAATGCGTACTATCATTTAAGTGTTTTTGGTGTTCCGCCGGTCTACTATGACCATAAATCGCTTAGTTTCCAAAAATTGCTAAGACGAAGAGATTTCTGACGCTTACTATACACTGCAGCTAATTTTTACTGTGCTGATTTCTTATTTCTTATTTCGTAGTGTGAACGCTCCGCTTATTTCTTATTTCTTATTGCAGACGCCTTACAGTCCCGCTCTCAAACAGCTCGACCAACAGCCAATATTGGCCAATATTGGCATATATCGCCAACGAAGCCAACAGGCGCGCTGGGTCACCAACAGGACCCACAAATGACCCACACCAACAACAACACCAACTGTATTTCTTATTTCTTATTTCGTAGTGTGAACCGGGCTTTAGACTAGGCCACTGTTTGGTGTGAGGAAATGAAGTGTTGAAAATCATATTCTCAAGCTCAATCAAGCCCCTGGTTCAAGTATTTCTCATGGAAATATAAAAAATACACTAGAGCTAACTTAACCCTTACGGGCAGACCGTGCACCAATTGGTGCACCCGACAATTTTTCATCACGCATTTGCCGATCAGCTTCGCAAACGACCATCACACATTTTCATCACGCATTTTGTTTCCGCCCGGCTGGCGCGCCATGCTACAGCATAGATCATCATAACGCAAAATGCGTGATGGAAAAAATCTCATCACGCATTTTCCCAGCCAAAAATTCGAATTGGCTCATCGGACATTTGGCGGCCCTGCGCGAGAGGGTTAATACCGAATAGGTTTACTCTTTTGTAAGACATTTTGTGTTTGGAGTTCACTGTTTTCTCAAGGCTAAAGTAGTTTGAACTCATTTAGCAATAATTCTGGCTAAAAAATTAGTTTTTTTGCAAAATTCTGCAGTTTTATGAGAATATACAAATATGCAAAAAACATGCAATAATTCTATTCTTGTTTGCATATGTATATATACATATGCATATACATTTGAACCTACTTTGTATATATACATATACATATACATATATATTTGAGAATCCTAATATTTGCCATCTGTAGTACCCGGGTACACTAAACAGCACTTAGCATTTTCCGCAAGAAAAATGAGAACCTGTTAGTGTACCCGGTACACTAACTGGCACTTAGCGCAATCATTCTAAACTGCTAGTTTTTACGATTTCTGAACAAAAATGCAATTTTCCAATTCAGATTACTGTTTCTGCCATGTAAATGAGAGTGACTGGTCAAAGTTTTCATTCTTGTGAGGTTTGAGTCAGTGAAAACGATTGATAATGAAAAAATATATATGAAGACCTGCTTTAAAGGTACCGTCGTAATGTAGGAAATTTTTGACACCCATCACATAAAACCTGTCTCCAAATAGTGCACCCCGGGTACACAATCCGGCACTAAGTGCCAGTTAGTGTATCCCGGGTACGCTATCTGGAGGGGTATCCTATGCAGCACTCTCCGGTAGTGAAAGGACAGTAAAATTATAGCGAATTTGTAGTTGACTTCATCCTACGTAAAACTGCGATTATCAAGGTATTTGCCTAATTTTCTGTTAATTTTCTAAAAAGCAGCACACCTGAATGTGACTAACGGGGGAGGGGGTTGGAGGGCCCCAACTGCGGGTAGTTTGAGCCCAAATTCTTTGGAGGTATTTAATGTACTAGGGATGGCCAAAGCACGTCCGCGCGGCGCGGAATAGAAAATACAAAATCGCAGCCAAAAAGTGGTCCAAAACGGTTTTTGCAACTTCAAGCGCAAATGCTTTTTTGTGTTCCGTTATTGATAGGGGAATGTGATGTATTTATATGAAACAGAGTGTGAGCTATCGAATAAGATGCATTTTGAATCATAATTCGGCCGTTAAAGGGCATTTTCCTCTCGAAAACTGAATTCGTCGTTTTTCAATGGCCATTTTCTGCTAAAAGGAGAGTTGATTCAAATTTTGTTCAACCGGATTTAAAATCAGCGCAACTCGTTACCTATATATCACCGCTTTTTTTCATTCCGCACTTCGGCATGGTCCCCACAAATTTGATTCTTTCTTAACTACTGAAAATGGGCATTTTCGTGGATTTTTTTCATGTTCCTCGTTCTTGTGAAAAAACGACGAATTTAGCGCAAGATGTTCAATCGGTTCCGTGTACAGTAGACTTCAAACTTTCGAATAATATAAGAATTTGCTCTCTGCTCTTTGCCGTTAACCCCACAAACGGTGTTGAAGTTTCTCTAACCCTTAATTTTTGCCATTTCAGGCTTTTATTGTACCCAACACTTGCAATCATACTTTTTCGCATTAATTTAGCTGGGCGACGAATATTCACATCTTTCTAGTAGATTTTAAACAATCAAGTTGGTTTCACTTTCGTAACTCGCGCCATAGAAAACCAGCCACCGCTGGGACGGCGACCAAGTTATAAACACTAATTTACGCGATTTGACCCACGCGGCTGTTTTGAACCCGCATTTCTCCGATTCTTCATGAAATTAAGTGCGGTTTTTTGCGTAAATAATCGCATCCGGTCATGCTATTGCCGTTTTAGCATGAATTTTTGCTTGTAGCGCGAGTTGTTCAAATCTGTTGCCCATATTTTAAAATGGTACCAAGTGCGCCATACAAAAGTTCTTCGCAGACGGACGTTTTTAGATCGCATTTTTCTAATTTTTCATTGAATCAAGTGCGGTTTTTTGCGTAAATTATCGCATCCGGTCATGTTATCGGCGGTTTTAGCATAATTTTTTTGCTGTAGCGTGAATTTTTGAAAACCATTGGCCATACCTAAATGTACTATGAGTTCTCACAGGCTGGCAATTTGTTTGTATTGACACGCAATGGCAAGTTTCTGCTTGGGTCCATTATTTTTACACTGCAGAAGGGCGGGGCTCACCGATCCATTACAATTGTTCGATATCGGCCCATTTTTTGCTCAATGACTGTTCAAGTGTATCGTTTGGAGAGGATGTAAGACAGTAATATTTTATAGTGTCATCAGTGGCAGAATCATGCACACTAAACAATCAACCATGCAGGATGATCATTACATAGGTCATCAGAACACAAATAGCACTTTACATCCTTAAGTCCCACTTCTTCGTTACGTTTTATAAGTTTAGCACAACTGAGGTCCATATGGTTGCAGTCATAGAAGTAGAACCCTAAAACCTTCAATGCCCATCATACTGTACAACGCCCAGAAATGTAAACACATACGGATGCCGTGAAATAGACCCGAAACGGCATTGCAGTTAAACTCATCTCCTCTGCAGGTTCTATTGATTCTGGGCTTTATGGGCCGTTTGTAAACATATACGAAGCACCGAAGTGCAGATGAGGTGTCTGGAGAATCGATTCTCACACACACTTTTATTCACTGTCTAGATCTTGCACAGTTACCTAGTAAGAGAACAGAGACTGACAGGAGTGCAAGGGCAAGCCGCATATCGAGCCGACAACAGTGCTTCTTTTTCTTTGTACTAGTAGTTGTAGTGGACACTGTTTTGATGATTGTGATTTAGATTAAAACAGTAGCTTGAATACATGATTGACTTTGATCATACATATGTAATGGATGGCCCCTTTGTCGGTCCGGTGTTTTATGTCTGTTTCTTATTTTATATCTGTGTAACACGTGTATTTCTGTTCTGAAAAGACGCAGGAAGGCGCTAGAAAGCATTAGGAATCGTAACACTAAGCCAGAATACTCAGAACTTGTGCTGGAGTCTTTTCCACGATTTTGGAAAAAAGCGCGAAAAATCCCGAAAAAAACAGGTCAAGGTCCATCCCTGATTGTAACCACTTCTGCAGGCGAAATGCTAGACCAATGTTAGACTAAAGTGTAATTTACGCTGATTGGAAAATGTCTAAAATCGCGATTTTTGGCAAATCAATTAAAAAGATGAGCAACTGTATTTTCTGATTACCTATTTTCTGCATGATTTTGATTTTTCCTGCTGTGTACAACAGAAAGGCAAGAAGAGAATTTGTAACTGTATTAGGTATCAGTACAGGTAGGTATTAACAAAAATACAGGTATCAGGTATTTTGCGAATAAATTTAAAATCCGCATTTTGGCCGAAAAAGAGCTCAACATGCCAATTTCAGCTTAAAAGGCAGCTAAAATCAGTTTAGTGCCAATGATCATAGGATTTTTGTTCTGAAACTGCACAAAATTCCTAAAATCTGCTCTCAGAATAGCCGCAAGGGTGTATAAAAATAGCTTGGCAGACCGACCAATGGTAGTGTTGATGGAGGCTAGTGAGAGTAAGGCTTTTCTGTAAAGCCGCTTTCACCAGTTTTCCTTACTTGTCTTCGCCTCTACTCAATGGCCTACTCAGCATTTTGCAATAGGAAATGGAAAATTTTGAGAAGGCGAGGAAATTTTCAGAGAGTTGCCTTCAAAAACACTTTTAAAATAATTCGTTTTACTAATAATTTTGCTAACTATTTTACTACGATTTTACTAGTCACTCAGTTTTGCATCAAACATGCTAAGATGTTCTGAATAATTGATTTTCGTCCAAATTTGCTAAATCACTAAGTCGCTAAATTTGATCACGTTACAAAGTTCTTTAGAACATAGAGACGAAAAGTATGTGAAACTTGATTGACAACAATGGACCGATACACATTTTATTCCAAAATTGATCAACAGTTTGGTTGGCATTCGTAAAAAACTAGTAAAATAGTAGTAAAATTTCCATTTTACTACTGACGACCTTTGGAAATTTAATTTAATTTTTACTTTACTATTGGCTCTTAATTTTACTTTTTACTATTATTTTACTACTAGTAAAATACCAGTAGTATACTAATTTTGTTTTACTATAGTACTATAGTAAAATAACAGTAGTTTCATGCAGTTCCACTCAAATCGGATACAGCCTAGCCGCTCCTGTAGGCGGTACCCCTACTTTTGCATTCGTATCGGTACCGGTACCGTCTATGGTACCACTCTGTTCAGATTTCGTACCATAACCGGCACCCATGGCCATGGGTAGGGGTACCATACATGGTGCCGGTACCACAGATGGCGGCACCACCACAATTTCCGCACATGGGGGTACCGTATATGGCACAACTACCCTAGCTACCGGTACCATATATGGTGTCCCTGACATAAACGGCGTTAAAACTGCCTGACTGTATAAATGCATCACATCCTCCTATCAATAACGGAACACAAAAAACAATTTGCGCTTGAAGTTGCAAAAACCGCTCAGGACCACCTTTTGCCACTGTTTCTGTATTTTCTATTCGGGCCGCGCCAACATGCTTTGGCCATGTCTAATTAATAGTGCTATTTGTGGTATACTTGTACAGGTGCATTGTAATAACGTTTTTTAAGCTAGCCTAGTACAAAGGATAGAGCCCGAATTCGGTGGGGAGTACTACATTGTATATCTCTCAAAAATCGTTAAAAAGCCGTTTTTTTCATTTCATGTTTGCTTTTAGCTATTATCGCGCCCTTGGGTGAACCCCAGTGCCGCCTCCAGACCGAAAGAACCCATACTCTCCCCTAGTTTCGTATCCAAGAGTGTAAGTGCAAACACCCAGTTTGCGTTGCAGGTGGGAAGAAAAAGCCAGTCAAAAATAAGAGAATCAAATGAATTATGTACTAAAACTATCCATTATATGCTCAGAATGCCTTTTAAGTGCGTTTTTGAAGGCTAATTTTGCTAATTTTTCTTACAGTGGTATTACAGCGGCCCAGTCAGGCACTTCCAAAATTTTTCACCCGCTTTGAAAAATCCTGGATACCATACATGCAACAGGTGGCCGTTGGGAGCTGTCGGAACCATGACGTCAACGCGCCAGGCACTCTCTTAGTACCTGGCGCCCAACAGCATGGCTAGAGTGGCTTGGCAGTGAAAGAAGGGCAAACGTCCGAGATGACGATATCAGGGGTCACGAAATGGACCGTGCAGGTCTGATCGTAGGGCTGTACATCGTACGGCCCCCTCCGCCACATCGGATCGGATCTTCTCACGGGGCTCCATCCCGGGGGGTCTGGCCTGTGTGCCCCCCAGACCGGCCTGTTACATCTATGATGAGAATGAACGAAATTTAGAGATATAAATCAGCAATAAATCTCGCTGTGTGTGTGCAGGCACTCTATTTGCAGGAAAAAGCATCTCTGTGTGTGGTTTGAACTGCTTGATTGATGGACCTTTCCTTCGCGGAACATTTGTCCCTATTAGCAAAGGACAGACTCGCATAATTTTTTGTTTAATGCGATTTTCATATTTGCCGATTTTAAGCGAAATAAAAAAAAAAATTCCGGTACCGGTTTTTATCTTAGGGAGCTTTTGTAATATTATATATTTTCACCTAAGACAGAGAAAACCGGTCCACAAATCCGTAAAATTTTCAACAAAACAGCATTAAACACAGAGAATCGACAGATAATTATGAGCTGTGCTGAAAACTGCGGAAAATTGGGCATTTGCAGTAAGAATATTTTCAGAAATCGGAGCCTCGGCAGCAATTGGTAGCTTTTTCACAGAGTTTATTAATTAGTTTCATGGAGCAGATCAGTCTCTCTACACAAACTCACAGACTGATGACCACAGCCGAACTACCAACTCTTTGATGTATGAGTTGTTGTTTGAGTAGAGTCCATCTATTTGTTTTTGGATCGAACACCTCCACTGTTTTCTCTGCATCTTTGTCTCCATATCCACCAACAGCAAACAGTCGAGTCCCGTCCGATAACAAACTGAAGTACCATCTCCCCCTATTCATTGATGGAATTTGAGTCCAAGTGTTGCTGACTGGGTCGTAGCGCTCACACGAGGAGATAATATAAAATCCACCACACACATAGACGTGGCCGTTAAGCACTGTGGCTGAGGGAGCCGTTCGTTTTATATGCATGGAAGCGACGGCTGTCCAAGAATTTGACATAGGAGAGTAGCTCTCCACTGTACTCAGACTTCGTCCATTATTCCACCCTCCGATGGCGTAGATCTGTCCCTCAACTGCCACCAATGCCAGTTCGTCTCTCTCAGTTGCCATCGAGGCAGTTGAGTGCCAGATGTTTTGGTACAACCGCTCACATGATGACAACCACTTCCAGATACCTCTGTCTTTGTATTCTCCACCACACACATACAGCATTCCACCCAGAACAGTGCTGGCAGGATTCCTTCGACGTTGTTGCATGTGAGGAGCACTGGAGAGTCGGTTGGTTGAGGGGTCAAAGGTGAGCACACTCTTCTCTACTCTGCTTCCATCGTATCCTCCGATGATGTAGACAGTTCCATTCAAGAACTCAGAAGTGTGTCCTTCTCTCCTCTGAGGCAGTTGAACGTTGAGCAGAGAGTTTTTGTCTGGATTGTCTGGGTAATACACTTCCATCGATCTCTCTGCTTCATCATCATAACCGCCACTGATCAGAAAGCCAAAGGGAACAACTGAAAGAAAGAGAATGGAGGGTTGGTAGAAGGCTGACTGTAAATGGTGTTAAACACAGTTATTTCTTGGTATTTAGCATTGCACCCATTCCGTTGATCAGAGTCCAATTACTGTATGTGACTAAAAATAATTGTCGAAAACGTACCAAAAACACCGAAACAGAGTACAAGACTTTTTAACGGAAATCAGTTGCCAATTAAGCCAGACTGAAAACTGCAAGTTCGGACTTCTTCCAAAGATGACAAACGCTTACCCAAAGAAAATTATGCTATTGAGGTTTCTGTACACTATAGGCGGTGGGGGGTGTTTTGCCCGCTGAACATAGTCGAAAAAAATTTTTTTCTCAGAATGTGAAAAAGAACACGTCTCGCTTATGCAGTTATATTCGCTGATTAAGAATATGAAAAATGTGCAGTTCAAAATATGTAGGATACCCTGTTTATTGACAGATGATTCGCTTCACAAGTGCTGAAAGACTAACTATTTATTTCAAGATTACTGCTCCTGAAGGCATGCATGTTGATGAAAGTTTATAGTTCCATAACTCGTGACTGGGTGGGTCCAGCGCAACAACAATATCATATTCTGGATCAGCGAAGAAAACTGCATATAATAGGTACTATTTAATGCGTTTGTTTAATAAATCACATACGATGTGCCTGACAGGGCACCAGGACGAAATAACTCAGTCAGGAGAAGCCAGATTGAAAAAAACAGATGTCATTTTCATAATCAGCGGCAAAAACTGCATTAGATGATGCCAATTTGATGACTCTGTATCCTGCATATGACTGAATTGAGCAACCTTTCAAACCACCATTCTATATCAAGTACTGTTGCTAAGTAAATTATAATTTTAATTTTAATTATATTTTTTAGAAATTTACTAATACAAGTAAATTATTTGGTAAGTAAATTATAATTAAATTAAATTTCTACGAAAACAAAAAAAGTTAATTATAATTATAATTTGTAAATTATACTTACCAAAAATAATTTACTTAAAATATACCTAATTTACTTACACAAGCCTAGCTATTGCTGAACCTTTTTAGCAGCATGCAAGTGCAGCCTGAGTGTCTCCTTTCAGTATCTGTACCTTTCAATGGCAAGCCATACATACTGTACAGTACAATTTTACTCCCTGACATTGAGGTTCTAATTCTGACGAATTGTCATTATTACTGTTGACAGACATGGGCTATCATTTCGGCTTAGGGGTGATAAATTTTCAAATTCTGAGGGGGCTGACTGGAGGGTGTAGCGGCGGCTGATGGGAGGATTGAGAGGATGGTAAGCTAAAAAGTCCGATTTTTCGCTAGAGTTAGTTTTTGGCTTATTTTTCGTTTAAATAGGTTGAAATAGGCTAGTCTGAGCTCATTCACACTTATACTAGGCATACTTTTATTATAATATTCTTCCAAAAAATCATGAAGGGGTAGCGGTAGTCTGAGGGGCGGTCCGGTAGGCCCTAGCCTGAGGCTGGTAAACCCCTCGCCCTTCAGTTCCCTTTGTCCATGTCTGTTGTTGACTTACCTGTGACATCCTCGTTTGGTTTTCATTCTGGATAACTGCTATAGCATCCTAGCTTAGTTGAAAGCAAAGCTGAAGGTGTTAGACGCCAAAATCAGGCCTATTTGAAATATACTTAATGTACTTAATTTAACTAAATATGGTAAGTAAATTTTAATTTAATTATATTTCTCTGGGCATGTGGTAAGTAAATTTTAATTTAATTATATTTCTCTGGGCATGTGGTAAGTAAATTATAATTTAATTATATTTAAAATAAATTTACTTAGCAACAGTAATATCAAGTGCAACTGTTTTGTTCGCCAATCCAAAAAGTGCCCATATCTTCAGAAATACCCAACAAAGAGGACGAATACAGTTATTTTCGGAATCAGCAGCAAAAGTTACATAAGAAAAAGTGCTTTCCAATATGGTTATTGCTCATGCTAATGAGTAGTGCCACTTTACAAGTACAGCTGCTCAAGGATTTGGATGCAAATTTCTCCCGAACCAGAACGAATCCAGCCAAATCGAGTTCATATTCGTAATCAGCGAATATAACTGCATAAGCGAGATGTGTTCTTTTTCACCTTCTGAGAAAAAAATTTTTTTCGACTATGTTCAGCGGGCAAAACACCATACATGTAACAGCTCCGGGCCGACCGGGGGGGTAGGGGGGTAGGGGGGGTTTCCTCAGGTGAGGGGTCGAGGGGGGGTTTCGCCCAGAGGGGGGTCCAAAATTTCAAAAAGCTCCAAAACGCTTGGAAATGTGTCTTAAGCACGTTTTTTCCAGTAAGGAGGCTAAAAATCGCTATTTTAACGTCCCAAATAGCGTTTCAGAGTTAAAAATAAGCAAAAAATTTCAAAAAGGGCTTCCAAAAACCTCGATTTCTCTTAAATATCAGCAGTGGAAACAGTGGCATATCCAAGATTTCGGAAAGGTGGGGTGTAAAATTTTGAAAGTGTCTGGTTGGGCCTACTGTTATTTTACTAGTGGATTTTTATTTTACTATTTACTAAATTTACTACAAATCCAGTCCTTCAATTTAATTTTTATTTTTGTTTTACTACCAAGCAGCTTTGATTTTACTAATTTTTGTTTTACTAATAATCTTACTAATTTTACTACTATTTTACTACGATTTTACTAGTCATTAGGGGCAATTTTGCAGCAATGATGTCAAGATCTTATGAATAGTTAATCTTGGTGCTAAATAGTTGCTAAATTTGATCATGATACCAAGTTCTCAAGAACTTTAGAGACAAAAACTATGTGAAATTCGACCGACAAAAGTGCGTCCACACATCTTTTATTGCAAAATTGATCAAGAATTTTGCTGGAATTCACCAAAAACTAGTAAAATAGTAGTAAAATTTTCATTTTACTATTGACGGTCTTTGTTAATTTAATTTAATTTTTACTTTACTATTGGCTCTTAATTTTACTTTTTACTATTATTTTACTACTAGTAAAATACCACTAGTATTACTAATTTTTGTTTTACTATACTATAGTAAAATAACAGTAGTTGGGCCGCTGCCCAACCAGCGTAAGAAAATTTAGCAAAATTTGTCTTAAAAAACGCGTTTAAAACGCATTCCGAGCTTAAAATTAACAGAAATTACAAGTTTTAGTAGTCTATAATGGCCTGGTTGGGCTTCTGCCCGACCAGGGCGAGAAAATTTTGAAAATTTAGCATTCAAAAACGCATTTAAAAGGCATTCTGAGCGATTTCTGAGCCACTTTGTTAGTGCTACTGGAGCCACTACTAGTACTTGTATTTTTGGGTCGGGGGGGGTCCCTTAACTTGCTCTTGGGGGGGGGTGAGGGGGGTTTGGCCTTTTCAGCTGGGGGGTAACCCCCCAAACCCCCCTAGTACATGTATGCAAAACACCCCCCACCGCCTATAGTGTACAGAAACCTCAATAGCATAATTTCTTTGGGTAAGCGTTTGCCATCTTTGGAAGAAGTCCGAACTTGCCGTTTTCAGTCTGGCTTAATTGGCAACTGATTTTCGTTAAAAAGTCTTGTACTCTGTTTCGGTGTTTTTGGTACGTTTTGGACAATATCTGGGTAAGCTGGTAGGATGTGGAAAATTGGTGCAAACTACCTAAAAGCGCATGCAAGGGGCTCTTGAATGGTGTACAGATGAAAAATCTAGCCTTATAAATAGCTGAGTTATAGGCGTTGAAAAAGACAACGGTTGGACATTATAAATTGACCCAAGATTTCATGACCACCCCCACTTTGGCTGACCGTATCTCTGGTTCTAGTGGATGGATTCGCGCAGCGCATGCACCGCCTGGCTTCTTTTGTCCCATACTATAACATATTGCAATACAACCTAGATCCCCTATCTTCGCCAATTTGTGGTCGTACCATAGTTAAGAAAGTCGATCCTCTCGCGATATGCATGTTAATAGTAGATTCTAAAATGAACTTAAAAAGTTTTGGACACACTTTAGCGAATTGGTGAAACAACATCTTTTGCTTGAAATTGCTAGTATAAGTTGAAAATTTAATCATAGATCCAACTTAGAAGCATTTTTCTCTGGAAATTCATGACCATTCTTTTTAAAATGACTTTGTGTGAACATGGTTTTAAGCATACAATGTACATGTAACAGAAGAGTCTGGGGGTCTGCCCCCCCCTACTCGAGTTAGGCCAGACCCCCCGGATGGGGACCCTTCCCTCGAGACGAATTTTCCGACCCCCATTCAGATTTTTCTGGCAAGTAATTTTGTGAGCAAATTTTGCGATTTTCTGCAATTTCAGACACAAAAATTGCCAAAATCGCCTGTAAAACAGCTCTTTTTAGCTATAGTTCAGCCCAAATTAGCGATTCTTGACGATTTTAGCCGAAAAATTGCGATTTTTTGCGATTTTTGAGCATTTTTAGTGCCCAACCCCCTCCCAAAATTTGGGCTCAGACCCCCCGGCGGGCACCAGACCCACCAACCCCGTCCCCCCTTCCGCAGATGACCTGTTAAGATATTCGAAATTGCATTCGAACAGAACCTAAGCATTAAAATTTGAAAGAAAATATTGATGCATAGTTATAGAGACCTTTTTGACAGGAAAGACTGTTACATAGGTTATTGAGTAGATAAAAGTCCTTTTGTCATTTATGCCTATTAATGAGAAAAGTTCCACGGTTTCCAAGATTCGAGATTCAGAGGGCTGTCAGACACCTTCAATTTTTATCATTTTCTGAGGTAAAATTCTGATTTAAATTCTAGTATTGTAGGTAACTTCTTCATTGTCAAACAAGGTCAAACTATTAAGAGTCGATGTCTGAATCAGGCAACCCTCCCTATGCACAAAAATAGGTCGACCTCTCCGATTTTGCTCAAAATTTGCATAAATGATGTACCTTAGGGGAAACCAACGTGTACCAACTATCAGCCCCCAACTCCGCCTAATATGCAAATTACGAGGGGGCAAAGGTCAAATTTGGGGTACCTTATTCGATTGAGCATAACTATGCTAATTTTCAACGCACGGTGTCCGGGTTTCTTTTAAACGATAGAGCTTGCTGTTGGCTTTCCAACGAGCTACACAGCGTATTCCTACACGGCTTCGTTCGGTAGTTATAACGATTTTTTTTCATTTTCTGATGACCCAAAAATCGCTTTTTTGCCCACTGCAAAAAATTCCCTCCTACCCCCCTTTTTATTTCTTTATTTGATAGCCCTTGATGAGAGCTTTAATTTGATGTAAAATATGAGCGATTTCACTAAGGCATTTTTGAGAAACTTGCATTTGAATGTTGCTACCCAAGCTGACTGCTGCGAAATTTCTACTGTAAGAACTGCCCGGAAGTGTGATAGTTTGCATCCCAGTAAGTTCAAGATTATTTTACTGTATAGAGCGTTTCTCGAGCTATCACTTGATTAATTGAGGTTGAGATACATACAGTATGACTTTGTATCAAAACTGTTCCAATATTGTTGAGATCCTTTTTGCCATCTCAACAGCATAGGCTGGGAGTTGAGTAATCTGGGTCGTTGTCCAAATCCCAACACATGTTCAACATTTCTTCTTTTTGTTGGTGTAAACAGCTTCCATGGACGCTCATTCTGACCAATCCAGACTGGAGGACCATCAATGAATTCGTAATATTGATGACTTTCAATTGACTTTCTCCTGTGAATACCGGTTCCAAACGAAGAGTTTTATCTGTTGTACTGCCCTGAAAGTGCATTTTACACATCGTATCTTTTTAAGGCAGTTGTAACGAATTTATCACCAGGTATCTTCAGTTGAATGTACTGATAGAAGAAGGTGGGTCACTGACCCAACCTTGCGAAGTCTGAAAAGCGGAAATGTGTGGACAGCATTCCTTTCAAATCTAAAGAAACATCAAACAGTATACATGACAACAACTTCTGTTACTCTGGCTATACTGTACTTCAGTTGAGTTAAGTTGACGCAGACACGTCGCTAAGCTGGCTAAACACAAATGGTAAATTCATTGTTCTTGTGCGCCCTTCAGTGCCGCGAAACGACACAGTGATTGGAGATGTGCTGGTAAGAACACCAGCACCGTTGATATCGGCTGTTTTGATAAATAATATGTACACACCTGAAGTATTTCTGTGTAAATTAAACTCAGTACTGAACTTTGACAAAAGAATCTGATTCCTAAACAAGACAGACCTATTTTTTCACTATCTTTCTGAACAACACCCGAGTCACTGTTCTTCCACTGAGTTTTGATACCACTGAACCATTCACTCAGAATGAACTTGAGACCTGAAAGATTTTTCATGTTCAAAAGGCAAAAACGGAATCTCTACTCATCCCATTGGTCTTACTCATAGTATGCCGTTTGTAAGCAATAGAATAGATATACAACCGCAGAAGAGGCTTGAGTGACGGCGGAGTCCGGCTATGAGTTCAAACGTGATTTGCTGTACAACTGTCGAGAACCAGGATGTACCGCCCAGTTTTACTATTACGCAAATCTAATTCGGCATGTTGCCGTTGGAAAACACAAGTACAAACCTGAAAGACTCACTCTTTTGGAGGATGCAGCTCAAGGCATGTTTACATTTACATATGTTTACTTGTTTAACTGTACTTTTAGCTCTTGTTTAATTCTTACTTCTATATGTCTTACCATAAATAGGTTCTTAGGGTTGTACGTTACTCGATTGGAAGAATTGCACACTTCTAAAGCTATGAATGACCTTCGCGCTGACATCAATGAAGAGTTGGAGACGCATGCTGCTCAACAAAGCGCATGCCATCAAAGCGAGACGCAACCTCTTGAACAGGGGTGGGCCTTGCGTGAAGCACCTGCTTTCACTCGTTTTTCAAAGAAACAGGTGCAGTACCTTGAGAGCAAGTTTCTTGAAGGTGAAAAAACAAAACAGAAATTGAACGCAGCGCAGGTGGCCAGCGACATGAGAAAAACCCGTAGAGGTACTATTCACCTATTACTATAGCAAAAACATGTGCTGCATTATATGCACCATGTCACTTCGTTCATTTGAACAAATGTTCAACAAAATGCTTCAGGTGGCGCTCTTCTCTTCAATGTGAATGAATATTTGACAGAGCAACAAATTCTTGCATACTTCTCAAGAATGTCACAGAAGCTAAGGAAGGGTGCAGTTGAGCAGCACAACGTTGACAAACCAGAAGACACATCAAAAAACCGGTTTGCACCTCGGCATGATTACCTGGACGATGAAAACATTGTCACTCCTGAGGATGATGAAATGCTGGCAAACTTGAAAGAACATCTCGAGTGACTGAAGCAACTTATGCTGCACCACAATACTGTTATGCCACAGCTAATGTAAACTCAAAAGTTTAGAGTTGGGATACGTGTCAACCTGTCGCTTCTGATAAAAGAATCCTGAACTTACTGGGATGCAAACTAACACACTTCCGGGCAGTTCTTACAGTAGAAATTTCGCAGCAGTCAGCTTGGGTAGCAACATTCAAATGCAAGTTTCTCAAAAATGCCCCAGTGAAATCGCACATATTTTACATCAAATTAAAGCTCTCATCAAGGGCTATCAAATAAAGAAATAAAAAGGGGGGGGGGGGTAGGCGGGAATTTTTTTTGCAGTGGGCAAAAAAGCGATTTCTGGGTCATCAGAAAATGAAAAAAAAATCGTTATAACTACCGAACGAAGCCATGTAGAAATGCGCCGTGTAGCTCGTTTGAAAGCCACGAGCAAGCTCTATCGTTTAAAAGAAACCCGGACACCGTGCGTTGAAAATTGGCATAGTTATGCTCAATCGAATAAGGTACCCCAAATTTGACCTTTGACCCCTCGTAATTTGCATATTAGGCGGAGTTGGGGGCTGATAGTTGGTACACGTTGGTTTCCCCTAAGGTACATCATTTATGCAAATTTTGAGCAAAATCGGAGAGGTCGACCTATTTTTGTGCATAGGGAGTTCACTACAGGGTTGCCGGACTCAGACACCCACTCTTAACATGCATTTTGCGAGAAAGTCAGCTTTGGTGACGAAGAGACGGGGCAAGCAGGGTCATCTCACGGATCCGGCTGATATTTATATCTCTTAAAATAGAGCACAGTCGAAGACCAACGGTGCATGCCCGGCCACCAGGAACCCCCTGGAACCGGAGCTACACCCCCTCAAAGTTGGGTCGGCAGCAATTTTCGGGCTCATTTTAATAGCTCTGACACCCTCCATTCAAGCGATCACCCTTCATTCGTTTCTTAAGCTATGATCCCGACTCGCATATGGTTTTGTAGCTGTTCGAATGACCTATCAGAT
Source organism: Sabatieria punctata (assembly GCA_030248155.1). Taxonomy (NCBI): domain Eukaryota; kingdom Metazoa; phylum Nematoda; class Chromadorea; order Araeolaimida; family Comesomatidae; genus Sabatieria; species Sabatieria punctata. The sequence goes on along the minus strand of JASANB010002866.1, from coordinate 20,814 downwards.
TCTGGTACTCCCGTTTCCGGATCGTAGCTGGTTACCGAGATCTTCACCGAAAACTGCGAAATTGCCGCAAAATGCCATTCCGTTTTTTTTTCGAAAAATGTTTATAACGTTTTGTGCAAAGGCCCTGCCAAGCTAATGTTTTAACAAAAGTTAGGCATGAGCTGGCCAAACAAAATGAGCACACTAAAGTGTGCGGTTTGGGGGGGAGGGGGGTATTTTGGCCTCTCAAAGGTGCTCGAAAAAATTTTTTTTCTGCAAAGCTTAGTGGTTAGCATACTGTTATATGCAGTTTTATGTGCTGAGTTCGAAAATGCATTCAGTTTAGCTAGATTCGCTCTGGATCGGGAGAAATTTGCGTCCAAATTTGAGACCGACAGTATTTCTTGAGTGGCACTACTCGCTAGTATGACCATTAAACGCGGTGCAATGCAGTTTTTCTTATGTAGTTTTTGCTGCTGATTCCGAAAATAACTTTATTTTTGCTCTACGTTGCCTAGTGTTGAAGATATCGGCAATTTTATGATTTGGGAAGAAAACGGCTGCACTTGCTATAACATGCTCGTTTGAAAGGTGACTCAATTCAGTCGCATGTAGAGTACAGAGCCATCAAATTTATATCACCTAATGCAGTTTTTCCCGCTGATTACGAAAATGACATCCGTTTTTCAATCTGACCATTCCTGAGCGACTTATGTAATTTTTATGCCCTGGTACTCAGACAATAAGTTATCTGTAAAATCCGGGCATAACGTGGTATCTATCTGGTGTAGTTTTTTCCGCTGATTCCGAATATCATCATATTTTTGCGCTACAGCCACCCAGTCGCAAGTTATGCACCTCTGAAGTTTCGTTAAGAAACACAGTGTGACAAGATGTAATCAAGAAATAAATGTTCACCATTCATGCATTTCTGAAGGGAACCTTTTGTCAGTCAATAGTGTACCCGACCTATTTTGACCCGCTGAGTTCAAAAATGACCTTTGTTTTTCACTACTGCTGTTCAATTTTGAGATATTACTGATCAAACCAAATTTGCATTTATATCCATATATCTCCAAAAGGAGTAATTATAGATGAAAACAAACGCCATTTTTGAACTCAGCGGGTCAAAATAGGTCGGGTACACTATTGACTGACAAAAGGTTCCCTTCAGAAATGCATGAATGGTGAACATTTATTTCTTGATTACAGCTTGTCACGCTGTGTTTCTTAATGAAACTTCAGAGGTGCATAACTTGCGACTGGGTGGCTGTAGCGCAAAAATATGATGATATTCGGAATCAGCGGAAAAAACTGCACCAGATAGATACCACGTTATACCCGGATTTTACAGATAACTTATTGTCTGAGTACCAGGGCATAAAAATTACATAAGTCGCTCAGGAATGGTCAGATTGAAAAACGGATGTCATTTTCGTAATCAGCGGCAAAAACTGCATTAGGTGATATAAATTTTTATGGCTCTGTACCCTAGATGCGACTGAATTGAGTCACCTTTCAAACGAGCATGTTATAGCAAGTGCAGCCGTTTTCTTCCCAAATCATAAAAATGCCGATATCTTCAACACTAGGCAACGTAGAGCAAAAATAAAGTTATTTTCGGAATCAGCAGCAAAACTACATAAGAAAAACTGCATTGCACCGCGTTTAATGGTCATACTAGCGAGTAGTGCCACTCAAGAAATACTGTCGGTCTCAACTTTGGGCGCAAATTTCTCCCGATCCAGAGCGAATCTAGCTAAACCGAATGCATTTTCGAACTCAGCACATAAAACTGCATATAACAGTATGCTAACCACTAAGCTTTGCAGAAAAAAATTTTTTTCGAGCACCTTTGAGAGGCCAAAATACCCCCCTCCCCCCCAAACCGCACACTTTAGTGTGCTCATTTTGTTTGGCCAGCTCATGCCTAACTTTTGTTAGAACATTAGCTTGGCAGGGCCTTTGCACAAAAAGTTATAAACATTTTTCGAAAAAAAACGGAATGGCATTTTGCGGCAATTTCGCAGTTTTCGGTGAAGATCTCGGTAACCAGCTATCCGGAAACGATCCGGAAACGGGAGTACCAGAATCTGATAGGTCATTCGAACAGCTACAAAACCATATGCGAGTCGGGATCATAGCTTAAGAAACGAATGAAGGGTGATCGCTTGAATGGAGGGTGTCAGAGCTATTAAAATGAGCCCGAAAATTGCTGCCGACCCAACTTTGAGGGGGTGTAGCTCCGGTTCCAGGGGTTCCTGGTGGCCGGGCATGCACCGTTGGTCTTCGACTGTGCTCTATTTTAAGAGATATAAATATCAGCCGGATCCGTGAGATGACCCTGCTTGCCCCTTCAAAGCTGACTTTCTCGCAAAATGCATCTTAAAATGCTATTAAAATACTATTAAAAATAAATTTTAATATTCAGCCTCTCTTTGTATTTTAAATTTAATTTAATATAATACGTAGTAGGCCCTCTATTTTAATAGTAATATAGATTTAATACTATTAAAATAGCACTATTAATAATAGTTTTATTTTAATATTAATATATTAAAATAACAGTACTCAACGCCCTGTGTTATCTGTTGACGCGGCTTAATACTGAGGTCTGCGAGATTAATTAGTATATCAATTCGAATAGGCTTTCTTGCGAAAAAAACGGTATACTGGGATGAAGGTAGGGTATAGATAGAGTCAGATAATAGAGGTAGGATTTTGGAGAATGGAATGGGTATAGCCGACCAAGAGTAGTGCAGAGACAGCTAACTGAGTACCTGTTGGCCGTTGTCTTTCTTGCTCTTTGTTCTTGTTGGTTTCATCTGGAGTGAAGGAGAGCAGGAGGATAATGATGACAGCCGCCAAGACAGTGGAAGAGGTGACGAGGCAGAGACAGAGCGGTCTGTTTCTGAGAGACAAAGTGACCAGTCTGTCTGCACCGGTGGCCATCTTCTCTTCTCTGCCGATCCTTCTCGAACGCCGCTCTGCTCTCATTGGCTCTCTTTAAACTTGGCTTAGAAACTTTCTTAACAGGCAACCTGACCGTTTAAAGTGGCTGTATTATGGAAATAGTTATTTCTTCCATATGCCCTAGTTTGAGAAGAAAGTCAAAGTTTTTGAGCGATGCTAAAGCTTGTTTTTGGCTGTTACAAAAATTCATGGCGACCAGAATACTAAAGTCCATTTCAAAATGAGGATTGGTGGTGGCAGAAAAAAGCGATTTTATCGAAAACTTTTTAAAGACCCAAACTTCAGCTTGCTTGGTCGTAATTTGCAAAAATGGCAGCAAAAAGAAATGTTGTCATTTTTGGCACTCATACAATATCGTACAGTATGTACAGTAGAGACCTGCGCGCGCTGCCTTTTTGGCCGCCCGGCCCGTGCCGGATTTTCAAATTTTCAGACAGGCAAGGTCGAGCCCGGCTGTGATTTAGCGCCGGGCGGCCCGGCCCGACCCGAGAAAACTAAACTCGCCCAAAAATCAATCAAAATTGGTTGTGCGGGTACTACAGTACAAAAGAAAGATTTCTAACTATGTACCAAAGCTAAATAATATATATCCAGATTAAAGAAAAGCATGTTTTGGCGAAAGTACAACCTAAATTATAGGAATTGGCACCCGAACCATCAATTGGGGAGTACCCAGGACAGGATTTTGCATAAGGGCTTTAAAAATATGAAAAAGCTTGTTTGGCCGCCGCCCAGCCTACCAGTAGTAAAAATTTTGAAAAGTTAGCCTTCACATATACTAATTATTCATGTTTTGACAAGAATTCTACATTGTTACTTTAAAACACAGCCGTTTGAATGGCTCAAGGGTAAAGGCATCAGTGTCTGAATAGGCCCGCCTTTGTCCTTCTCGTCAACCTGTATAGAATGTATGAACCGACTTTATGTACATTATCTATGCATGCATTAAATACTATATTGATATCAGCTTTTAACTAGTATTCGATCTGGTCTACTACATTCTTGTTTTTGGCTGTCACTTCTGCATCGCACCGTAGCTGGCGAGTAAAGCGCAATAAATAAATAAATAAATAGTCTATCACACTCTACACACCTTCTCGGCCACTACGTATGACACTATTGACGAATTGTTGGAAATAATTGTTTACCAGACAGAAAAAGCAGCGCTGGAAGCTCGCAAAAGACTGAATAGAACTTTGAAAATGACAAAGAGAGAGCTCTGTTTGCGCAACTTATCGAAGACTTGAAAACAGGGTTGTATATTTTTCCGAAAAAAACCTCGGCCTGTTTTTTTCCAGTTTTTTTCCGGTTTTTTTCCGGTTTTTTTCCTAAATCGCGGAAAAAAACTCCAGCCCAAGTTCTGAGTATCCTAGGCTGGTTTTATGATTCCTAACGCTTTCTAGCGCCTTCCTCAGTCTTGTTAGACCAGAAATACACGTGTTACATTGATATAAATCACGAAACAGGCATGAAACAGTGCCTGACAGGTTCCATAAATAACGCTATATGCAAATTTTCTTACAGCAGTTTGCATTTTTGTTTTTTCATGCCAAATTTGGTCTTTTTTGTTGTTTTTCTAACAGTTTTGAGTCAGTATGGCCTATTATACATAGCAAAAGTCCATTTTTTAAACGAAAAATGACGTAAATTAGCTATTTTTAGCTTGAGTTTTTTTCCGCGATTTATGTTTTTTTCCGACCCTTAGGAAAAAAACCGGTTTTTTTCCGGAAAAAAACAGTTTTTTTCCGGTGTTTTTTTCCCACCTCACATCCCTGCTTGAAAACAATTCACAAACAGGTGCAATGGAAATTTCACCACTTTATAATATTGTGGGCAGGTATAGGAAAAGTGCCTAATATCAGGTATCAGGTACCGGATTTTTCCGTATAAGCGCCCATGGGCCCGTAATTGGTTTTGGCACTTTCACCAAGCCCAATTTTTATCCAAATAACCGCCCATGGGCGGCAATTTGGAAAGATTTAAAATCACGCATTGGAGGGTTTGGGAGGTCCGTACAGATGCTTTACAACGCAACGAACGCACTATAGGTTCTACTGTTATTTAAATATATCAATATTAAAATAAAACTATTATTAATAGTGCCATTTTAATAGTATTAAATCTATATTAATATTAAAATAGAGGGCCTACTATTATATTAAATTAAATTAAAAATACAAAAGAGTGGCTGAATATTAAAATTTATTTTTAATAGTATTTTAATAGCATTTTAATAGTTTAACCTTGTTCGACAATGAAGGAGTTACCCACAATACTGGAATTTAAATCAGAATTTTACCTCAAAAATGATAAAAATTGAAGGTGTCTGACAGCCCTCTGAATCTCGAATCTTGGAAACAGTGGAACTTTTCTCACTAATAGGCATGAATTACAAAAGGACCTGAATCTACTCAATTAAACCTATGTAACAGTCCTTCCTTTCAATAATGTCTCTTTAACTATGCATCAATATTTTCTTGCCACATGCCTAGCTTCTGTTTGCATGCTTTTTCGAATATAATAACAGGTCGTCCGCGGAACGGGGAGGGGGGTTGGGGCGTCTGGCGCCGGCGGTGGGTCTGAGCACAAATTTTGGGAGGGCGTTGGGCACAAAAAAAGCTCAAAAATCGCAATTTTTCGGCTAGAATCGTCAAAATGGCTAATTTGGGCTGATATACAGCTAAAAGGTGCTGTTTTACATGCGATTTTTACAGTTTTTGCTCAAAAAATTACTTGCCAGAAAAATCGGAAGGAGGTCGGAAATATCTTCTCGGGGCTTCTGGCCTAAGTCGGGTGGGGGCAGACCCCCAGACCCTCTCTGTTACATGTATGCTTAAAACCATGTTCAGACAAGGTCATTTTAAATATAATGGTTATAAATTTCCAGAGAAAAATGCTTCTTAGTTGGATCCCTGACTAAATTTTCAACTTACACTAGCAGCTTCAAGCAAAAGATGTTGTTTCACCAATTCGCTAAAGTGTGTCCAAAACTTTTCTAGTTGATTTTAGAATCTACTATTAAAATGCTATTAAAATACTATTAAAATTGTTATTTAATAGTATTAATATTAAATCTAAATTAAAATTAACAGGGGACTATTATATTAATATTAAATAAAAATTAAAATCGGCTAGTTCTATCATATTAATATTAAATTAAAATAAAATTTCACTATTAAAATTACAGTAGGTTTTACTGAGCAAAATAATTCACATTAGCAGCGTCAAGCCCAGTCATCAGATGACGCTTCTTCCTCAAGACCTTCTATCAACACTTCTTCGCCACTTACAGCCATTTTGCACCTAACAAAGCGACTGGCTGCGCCACTTACATTGCCGTGTAGGCGGTTTAAGCGGGTAAACGGCATTTAGCCAATAAACCATTTCACGAATCACACTCAAATAATTTATCTGAATTGCCGCCCATGGGCGCTTATTTGGAAAGTTCGGCCAAATAGCCGCCCAGGGGCCTGTTTCACCAATTTACGAATACAAAGCAGATTTTACAATTACAAATAAAATACAAATACAAACGGGCCGGATTCTGTTTCACCAAAAAATCTTTGTATTTGTATTTGTATTTGTATTTGTGAAAAAATTTCACAAGTGATTTGCAAAGAAGAAGGAGGGAGAAAAAAATTAGTTTCAGAGCAAAAAAAATGGAGGATATTGTTGTGCCGCAACAAACGGATTTATTGGAGAGTAAAAGAAGGCTTCATGTGACTCAGGCGCAGAAACTATGGTTGGTTGAGAGAATCCAAGAGAACAAGCATCTGTTGTTCGATAAATTTGATCCAAAAATCACCTACGAGGATAAGACCGCAAAGTGGAAGGAGATTTTTGAGGAATGCAAGGCGCAGTCACTTCCCTTTGCTCTGCCCATGGTTCCCGATGAAACTAAAGACTTCAAACACCTGCGAGACGTTGTGTGGCCGAATATCAACAGAGCAACTGTGGTTAGTAGAGCAGGCATTCTATCACTTTGTCGAAGTAGAGATGCATCCGTAATGCGGTCTTTTCAGCTCTACCAAAACACCATCCGGTATTCAGTAGGTACATTTTGAATACCGGATGGCCAAAAAGTCGCATTTTCATGACAATTTTTGTAGACTTTGAGCGCATTTTTTTGTTTTGCGTGCAGATTAGCGGATTTTCGGACTTAACTGCAGCGTACTATCTCGAAAATATAGTCCATTCAACCAATTCAACGTGGTATCAGTTCATCCTATGTTAAAAGCGTTGAAAAAAGTGTATTTATTCGGTATCCGGTATTTTTCATTAGGGTTGCATCTCTAGTCGAAAAAGTATCTTTTCGCCGTACTATTCAAGAAATTTGTCGAGGATTTATTGCCCTTTTTGCGTTTCAAAGGGAGTTCTTCAAGTTTTGTGGAGCAGAAAATTTATTATTTTCTCAACCTTTTTTGAGCATCTAGTCAAAAAGTCAATCCGCCGAAGGGGAGATGGTTGGGGGATCCGGCGCCCGCCGAGCTGAGCCGAAATTCTAGGGAGGGGGTTGCGCACTAGAAAACGCTCAAAAATCGCAATTGGAGGGCAGGTCAGCATGACCTTTTCCCACGACTAATACTGCACTTTTATTATCGTACTTTCCTTTTCATTTTTGTCGCTATATGTATGAATTTATGCGTCTGGGAATAAAACGTTACTTACTTTTTCATAGTTTCAGGCTAAAATTGACAATCAACGAAGTACAGGAAGAGGAGGAGGCAAGAAAGCAAAGTTGACAGATGTGGACAAAGTCGTCCTGGATATTCTTGGGAAGGAATCGCCCGTTCTCCAGGGTCTCGGTGTACCAGATTCGTTGGGGTACGCGCCGCCTATGGTCTGTGAAAGAGGTACTACCACTGTATTTTCGAAACCATTCTAGTCCTTATAAGCATACATGTACTACGGGGGTTTGCGGGGTTAACCCCTGCTGGAAAGGCCGGCCCGGAGCTGTTACATGTATGAATATAAGAAACGTTTAGATGGCACCGAAATGATTTCACCTGGGACGCCGCTGCCACCTGCACCTCCCCCGCCGAAGCGTGCTCGTGTTGAACTGACCCAAAGGCGTCCAAAATTAGCCAGCCGAGCTGCAGCCCCCATGACGTACGTTTTGCCGTTTCTTTCTTATATTTTCCATACGTTGCCTATCAATCCTTATTAAGAGATTACGTCGCGATTTTGTGCTATGTATTTTCTAACTACCTATATACTTATTTTTTAGTGAAACGGATGAGTTGAGAGCCAAAAAGGATCGACTTCAAGTCGATTATCTCGAATTGCAAACGTACAAGGTTCGATTGGAAATTTGGGAGCTGGAAGAGAAACTGAACCTGCCTCATTCGGTTTCTGTACACTCTGGCCAGCCGTACGCAGCAGTGAGACCTCAATGGGCTGACGACTTTGAAGGCAATTCTAAAGATGAGGAGGACGAACCCGAAATCAGTCTGGCGCAAGAAACTGACACGGCATTTAGCATTCCTGTCTGCCATTGCGGCGCCGCGGCCTTTCTTCACACTGTCAAGCGCGGCACTTCGAAAGGACAGCAATTCTGGGCCTGTGAGCTGAGAAAATGTGATTACAGGGAGTGGGCCTATGATGACGATGGAAAGATCTCTAAACGTGTGTAGTCGTAAGACGTAAATTGCTGTGTTACCGATAAGTGATTCCATTTTGAATTTTTCATTTATAAACTGCAAGCTTCTCAAAACTGTATACTGGCTCGCTAACAACGTGAGGTTAAAATCACCGGAAGTAAGATAACAATAATCTGAGACGTCGCAAGCCAGCCGCGCGGCTGTTGGGGTCCTGGTTCTCATCCACTTCGTCTTCTGTGTCTCGTTCTTCCTCCAGTCCGTACTCGTTCAGGCCAATTTCACTGATTTCTTGGTCAGTCACTGGCTTTGTTCTGAGGCAGAGGTTGTGCAAGGTAACACAACAGTTTACGATACAAGCCGCATACGCCGGTTGGACTCGCAAATGCTTCAGGCAGCGGAAGCGATTGAACAAAATGCCGAACGCGCACTCAACAATGCGCCGGGTGGATTTGTGAGCTCGGTTGAACCGGCGCTCAGAAGGGGTTTGGGGGTTTGCCAGCGGTTTGACCAAGTAATCTTTCAGCCCAAAGATAGAGTCTCCAAGTAGCACGGCTTCAGGAAACGGCCTCCAGCCTTGTTGAAGTTGCAGACCAAGAGAACAATTTTTCAGAATTCTAGGGTCATTCACACTGCCAGGCCAGTTGGAACAGCAGTAGTAAAACTGGTACTCGGGACCAGCCACCATAAGAGCGTTCAATGAGTGGTTACCATGACGGTCGACAAACTGGGGCTCGCTCAGGGAAGGGGCATCCAAAGGAATCAGCGTTCCATCAATAGCACCACAAACAGCTGGCATTTTGGCGGTGGCATAAAATCGTGTGGCAATCGACTGTCTCTCCGAAAGCGCCTCTGGCCAGCGCACCGTTCTCGTAAACAGCAAATCGTTGACAGCGCTGACAACACGGTTCACAACGCGACAGACGGTAGCCTTCGACGGTCCGTGCGCATCACCGATTTTGTAGTACAGGGACCCTAAAACAGGTACATTAGAATTAGAGTGCGTACCGGTATTGGGTAATGGGTGTATGGTGGTTTTTGTGCTCCAAAACTGATTGATAATATAAAAAATAAAAAATTCTTTCAATAATCAGCTCTAGGAACCATTTTTAGGCCAATCAGTAAAAGATTAGCAGAAATTATGTCATAAATTCTGGTATTAACCATTTTCCGAAGTAGCACACCAAAAATAACTTCTTATTGTCTTCGTTCTTTTTTCTTATCTGAACTAAAACATCAAATTGTCGTTTATAATTTGCCTGCTGGGTCCCTGAGTGGCCGACCAAATAGATAACTGGTTTGGCCGACGCCTCAGTAATAGGGTACGCACCGGAGGACCTGTCCAAATATAAAAGTACCCCTCCTAGATATGTATCAGTAGAGGGTGCGTCGGCCAGACCAATTATCGCTTTGGCCGGCCACTGAGGGATCTAGATTGTTAACTTTTGCCGTAGATGGTAGCTATTTAGAGAAATCCGATTGTTGGCCCAGCTGAACAAGCAATCTCAGTAACAAAACCTTCCTCATGAGGTGCTCACTTTAAATTTATAAATTCTTACCAGACGCAAAAAAGCTTAAGCTGACAGGCAACTGTTCCTGCGCCGATAGTGCACCATTTCGATATGACGGGTGTTCCAGTCGCGGGACAAGTGACTGGAGCAGACTCTCCACGCCGGCTCGATCGAATCTGAATCGCTCAACAAACGACGCGTTGTCGTCCAAAAACAAGTTGATTCGCGGCCGATAAGTGTGTCTTTTTTGAGCAAGAACCGGCTCTCTATTTTCCTCACCGCTTTCAGAGTCACTTGAGAAGGTTTCCATCACAAGACAGCCGAGAACACTAACCAATAATTATTTTACAAAGCCTCCGACCTTTGTGAAAAAATTTCACAAATTGGAAGGAATTGTAAATCACTTGTATTTTGGTGAAACAGGAACGTTTGTATTTCGTTTGTATTTGTGAAATTCTACTTGTATTTCGTTTGTATTTGTATTTGTAAATTGGCATGTTGGTGAAACAGAAATCCGTTTGTATTTGTATTTGTATTTGTATTTGTGATGATTTGTAAATTGGTGAAACAGGCCCCAGGTGTGCTGCTTTTTAGAAAATTAACAGAAAATTAGGCAAATACCTTGATAATCGCAGTTTTACGTAGGATGAAGTACTGTTGCTAAGTAAATTATAATTATAATTTTAATTATATTTTTTTGAAATTTACTAATACAAGTAAATTATTTGGTAAGTAAATTATAATTAAATTAAATTTCTACGAAAACAGGTTAAGTTAATTATAATTATAATTTGTAAATTATACTTACCAAAAATAATTTACTTAAAATATACTTAATTTACTTACACAAGCCTAGCCACTGCTGAACCTTTTTGGCAGCATGCATGTGTTGCATGAGTGTGCTTTCGGTATTTATACCCTTCAATCAATGGCAAGCCACTTGCAGTACAATTTTGCTCCCGCCCGCCCACCGCCTTTCGTCTTTGCCCTTGTTCCTCTTAATCTCCCGCAAAACAAACTACTCCAATTTATCTGCCGAGCTAAGTGTGGATATTAGGTACTTTTCAGCCAGTTTTGCTATGCGATAGCATATGTATGTTCAGTCTCACAGGCATTGTCTGTTCTGGATGCAAGCAGAAACTGACTGGAAGCCTCTTGAGGTTGAGGTTCTAATTCTGACCAACTGTCATTATTACTGTTGACAGACATGGGCTATCATTTCGGCTGAGGGGTGACAAAATTTCACATTCTAAGGGGTTGGCTCCGATTTTTCGCTACAATTAAGGTTTTTTGGCTGATTTCTCGTTCAGATAGGTTGAAATAAGCTAGTCTGAGCTCATTCACACCAAACCTAGTCATACTTTTATCAAAATATTCTTCCAAATACCCTGAAGGGGGTTGCGGTAGCCAGAGGGGCAGTAGATCAGAGCCTGAGGCGGGTAAATCCCCTCGCCCTAAACTCCCTTTGTCATTGTCTGTTGCTGACTTAACCTGCGATACCCTTGTTTGGTTTTCATTCTGTTATAGCATCCTCTCTTAGTTGGAAGCAAAGCTGAAGGTGTTAGCCGCCAAAATCAGGCCTATTTTAAATATACTTAATGTACTTAATTTAATTAAATGTGGTAAGTAAATTATAATTAAATTAAATTTCTCTCAGATATGGTAAGTAAATTTTAATTTAATTATATTTCTCTGGGCATGTGGTAAGTAAATTATAATTTAATTATATTTAAAATAAATTTACTTAGCAACAGTAGGATGAAGTCAACTACAAATTCGCTATAATTTTACTGTCCTTTCACTACTGGAGAGTGCTGCATAGGGTACCCCTCCAGATAACGTACCCCGGGTACACTAACTGGCACTTAGTACCGGATTGTGTACCCGGGGTACACTATTTGGAGACAGGTTTTATGTGACGGGTGTCAAAAACTTCCTACATTACGGTACCTTTAAAGCAGGTCTACATATATACTTTTTTCATTTTCAATCGTTTTCACTGACTTAAACCTCACAAGAATGAAAAATTTGACCAGTCACTCTCATTTTCATGGCAGAAACAGTAATCTGAATTGGAAAATTGCATTTTTGTTCAGAAATCGTGAAAACTAGCAGTTTAGAATGATTGCGCTAAGTGCCAGTTAGTGTACCGGGTACAATAACAGGTTCTCATTTTTCTTGCGGAAAATGCTAAGTGCTGGTTAGTGTACCCGGGTAGTGGGTACCCAATGCAGCACTCTCCGGTACACAAACAGCATAGATACCATTCTGCAGCTGCAAAATTGAATTTAGATTTATTTGACTTTTTGGAGGATTTTGCTACTTTTTGGGGAATTTTTTTCGTGAGTTAGTTGGATTTTACTTTTTGGACCTGGCAACACTGAACAAACCCACCCCTTTGCTGCCATTTGGTGCATTGGTTCGGTTCCCATTATACCTACTGGCCATCACCGGCTTTCGGCGGTCTGGGTTGGGATTTACGTTGACTACTTCCAATCGCTTCGACCGGTTTCGAACACACAAACAACCGCTATCACGGATGCCGGGGCCACCATGACACCAGTGTGGTGCATTTTGAAAATTTGAAACTAGGTAAAGTAATACTGGGTAAAGTTGTCACCTAAAAAACTAGTTAAAGTAATACTAGGTAAAGTTCTCAGCTAAGAAACTACAGGGTGTCTCAAAAAAAATGATCACATTTCTTTTTACTGCCATTTCCGCAAATTTGGACCAAATAGGCTGAAATTTGGACCATAGGTGCCAAAATTCGGGGAATTTTATGTGTTAAAGTTTGGTGCACTAGGCTTGACTCATTCACGAGAAATTTCAAAAAAAGTGAAATTTGGTAATTTCAATAGTGAAAGCCGGTCATCGAAAAAATGATCACATTTATTTTTACTGCCATTTCCGCAAATTTTGACCAAATAGGCTGAAATTTGCAATATAGGTGCCCAAATTCCGGGAATTGTATGTGTCAAAGTTTGGTGCACTAGGCTTGACTCATTCCCGAGAAATTTCGAAAAAAGTGAAATTTGGTACATTATCGCCTAAACTCTAACGATAGCGTTGGAGTTCATGCGTCAACTTTTTACACACGAATTACCCTGAATTTCTGCGTTTACACTCCAAATTTCATCCAATTCCGACAGAAATTAGGAAAGATACAGTCAAAAGAAATGTTTCCATTTTTTCGGTGACTGGCTTTCACTATTGAAATTACCAAATTTCACTTTTTTTAAAATTTTTCAGGAATGAGTCAAGCCTAGTGCACCAAACTTTAACACATAAAATTCCCCGAATTTTGGCACCTATGGTCCAAATTTCAGCCTATTTGATGAAAATTTGCGGAAGTGGCAGTAAAAAGAAATGTGATCATTTTTCGGTGATTTCACTATTGAAATTACCAAATTTCACTTTTTTTGAAATTTCTCGGGAATGAGTCAAGCCTAGTGCACCAAAGTTTAACACATAAAATTCCCCGAATTTTGGCACCTATGATCAAAATTTCAACTTAATTGGTCAAAATTTGCGGAAATGGCAGTAAAAACAAATGTGATCATTTTTTTGAGACACCCTGTAGGTAAAGTAATACTAGGTAAAGCCCAGAAAAACTAGGTAATACTAGGTAAACCTAAAACGCTCGAAATCAAGTCAAAATATTATTTTTCGTTGAATATAACAAAGATGAAGTTAGTGGAGTTAAAATTAACGAAATTTGACACATTTTAAGTAAATATCTGTATTTTATTGATCAAATAAGTCAGAAATTCATACTCTGGGCCACTGTAATTGTGGAAAAGCCGGAAACTTGAAGGTTTGCTGACTGAAAATGCCAGGTAAAACTGAAAATATCAAACTAGGTAAACTTGTTCTACCTAGAAGTACCTAGTTATGTGTATTTAAAACTACAGTAGGTAAAGTAAAACTAGGTAAAATAGAGTAACCAGCAACTAGGTAAACTAAATCTAGGTACTTTTCCCGAATATTAACTAGGTAATCCTAGGTATACCTAGTTACCTAGTTACCTAGATAAAAAGTGCACCACACTGCATGACACACGGGGTAACGTAAACTACCGGTGGCAAAGACGCGACGCAGTTTAGTGTTCAGTATTTGGTCGCACGTTTCAACGCCGACTGACTTTCTATGGCGCGAGTTACGGAGATTGGTCCCACTTGATTGTTTAGAATCCACTAAAGACCTGTGAATATCCGTAGCACAGCTAAATTAATGCGAAAATGTATGATTGCAGGTGTTGTGTACAATAAACGACTGAAATGGCAAAAACTAAGGTTACAAAAACTTCAAATCCGTTTTTGTAGGGTTAACGGCAAAGTGCAGAGAGTCTGAATCATTCGAAAGCCTGAAGTCTACTGTACACGGAACCGATTGAACATCTTGCACCAAATTCGTCGTTTTTTTCAGAAGAACGAGAAACACCAAAAAATCTACGAAAATGCCAATTTCCAGTAGTCAAGAAAGAATCAAATTTTTGGGGACCATGCCAAAGTGCGGAAAGAAAAAATGCAGTGCTATATAGGTAACGAGTCTCGATGATTTTAAATCCGGTTGAACAAAATTTGAATCAACTCTCCTTTTAGCAGAAAATGGACATTGAAAAAGGACGAATTCAGTTTTCGAGAGGAAAATATCCTTTAACGGCCGAATTATGTTCCAAAGTCATCTTATTCGATAGCTCACATCGTGTTTCATATAGATGCATCACTTCCTCCTATCAATAGCGGAACACAAAAAATTGCGCTTCAAGTTGCAAAAACCGTTTTCGGACAACTTTTTGGCCGTGTTTTTGCATTTTCTATTCCTGCCGCGCGAATGTGCTTTGGCCATCCCCAGTTAATACTGCTATTTGTGGGGTACAGACAGTGCATTGTAATAAAGTTTTTTAAGCTAGTCTAGTACGAGGGATGAAAACCGAATCGAATTCCGTGGGAGCACTATATCTCCCAAAAATCGTTCAAAACTGCATTTCCGTTAAAGAAACCGGTTTTTTTTCATTTCATGTTTGTTTTAGCTCTTATCCCTCCCTGGGTGAACCCCTGTGCCGCCTCCGGACCGAAAGAACCCATACCTCCCCCAGTGGCGCATCCAAGGGTGTAGGTGGTGTAGACCCACTTTGCATTGGAGGTAGGAAGAAAAAGTCAGTCAAAAGAAAGAGAATCAAATGAATTATCTACTAAAACCATACATGTAACAGGGGGGTCTGGGTGGTCTGCCCTACTGTGGGAAACATATGTTTTATGTATATGTTTTAAAACATAAATATGTTTCTTTTTGGAAAAACATATATGATTATGTTTCTCAATATGTTTGCATGTCAAATATGTTTTGTATTTATATGTTTTGAGGCGAATATGTTTCTGGAAACATATACATATTTTTGCTATAGGAATTCATTATTTCAAGACTTTTGGTTGCTGTTTGACAGTAAACTTTTCCAAAATCTGACTTTCACTTAAACTTGTTGAGTCTTTATACTGTCTTAATTATTACGAACCGTTTTAAACAAGAAATTCAGAATCTCAAGCTTGAATTATCGAAAATTAAGACAAAATTTAAGTGAATAAGCGTCTTTTACACAAATATGTTTTATGCTTAAAAATATGTGCATATTCAATTTTCAGAAACATATAACTATATGTGTTATTTATATGTTTGATTAGCGAAAAACATATATGTATAGTTATATTAATATGTTTTAAAAATTTCGATATTTTCCCACTGTAGTCTGCCCCCACCCGACTTAGGCCAGACCCCCCCCGGATGGGAGCCCCAAGACGATTTTTCCGACTCTAGAAAGCACAAAAATTGCCAAAATCGCGTGCAAAACAGCATTTTAGCTGTATTTCAGCCCAAATTAGCGACTTTTGACGATTTTTGGCCCAAAAATCGCGATTTTTTCGATTTTTGAGCGTTTTTTAGTGCCCAACCACCTCCCGCTTCGGCGGATGACCTGTTACATGTATGACTAAAACTGTCTATTTTATGTCGTTTTTGAAATGCGTTTTTGAAGGTTAATTTTGCTAAATTTTCTTACTGTGGTATTTCAACGGCCCAGGCACTTTCAAAAATTTTCACCCGCTTTGAGAAATTCTGGATACCATATATGTAGCAGGTCATCTGCCGATGGGGGAGGGAGTTGGGGGAGTCTGGCACCGGCCGGGGGTCCGAGCCCAAATTTTGGGAGGGGTTGGGCACTATAAACGCTAAAAATCGCAAAAAATCGCAATTTCTCGGCTAAAAATTGTCAAAAATCGCTAATTTTGGCTCAAATACAGCTAAAAATGGCTGTTTTACAAAATTTACGATTTGCAAAATTTTGCTCAAAAAATTACTTGCCATAAAAATCTTCTCGCGTGGTCTCCATCCGGCTTGGCCTATGTGGCCCCAGGCCGGCCTGTTACATTTATGATGAGAATGAACGAAACTTAGAGATATAATCAGTAATAAATCTCGCTGTGTGTGTGCAGACACTCTATTTGCAGGAAAATAGGATCTCTGTGTGTGGTTTGAACTGCATGTTTAATGGACCTTTTCTGGCCGGAACGTTTGTCCCTACTAGCAAAGACAGACTAGATCAATTTTTAATGGTATTTTCATATTTGCCGATTTTTTAGCAAATACAACAATATTTTACATTATTCTATGTATGCCCGTTTATATCTTAGGGAGTTTTTGTACTATTCTACATTTTCAACTAAGACAGAGAAAACCGGTCACAAATCGGTTAATTTTTCACACAAAAACAATCTGAGGCATAGAGAATCGACATATAATTATTATGAGCTGTGCTGAAAGCAATCTATGTGTTGCAGTAAGAATATTTTCAGAAATCGGAGCCTCGGCAGCAATTGGTAGTCTTTTCACAGAGTTTATTAATTAGTTTTATGGAGCAGATCAGTTTCTCTACACAAACTCACAGACTGATGACCACAGCTGAACTACTATCTCTTTTATGTAGGAGTGGTTGTTTGAGTAGAGTCCATCTATTTGTTTTTGGGTCCAACACCTCCACTGTTTTATCTGCATCTTTGTCTCCTCTTCCACCAACAGCAAACAGTCGAGTCCCGTCCGATAACAAACTGAAGTAATATCTGCTCTTATTCATTGATGGAATTAGAGTCCAAGTGTTGCTGACTGGGTCGTAGCGCTCACACGAGGAGAGACGACCTCCAATCCATCCACCACACACATAGACGTGGCCGTTAAGCACTGTGGCTGAGTGAGCCCTCCGTTCTGTATGCATGGAAGTGACGGCTGTCCAAGAATTAGACGTTGGAGAGTAGCTCTCCACTCTACTCAGCCTTCCTCCATTATTCCCCCCTCCGATGGCGTAGATCTGTCCCTCAACTGCCACCAATGCAAGTTCTTCTCTCTCAGTTGCCATCGAGGCAGTTGAGTGCCAGTTGTTTTGGTGCAACCGCTCACACGATGACAACTTCTTCCAGCTACCTCCGTCTTTGTTTACTCCACCACACACATAGATTATTCCATCCAGAACAGTGCTGGCATGAAGCCATCGACGTAGTTGCATGTGAGGAGCACTGGAGAGTCGGTTGGTTGAGGGGTCAAAGGTGAGCACACTCTTCACTTCTCTGCTTCCATTCCATCCTCCAATGATGTAGACAGTTCCATTCAAGAACTCAGAAGTGTGGTATACTCTGAGCGGAGGTAGTTGAATGTTGAGCAGAGAGTTTTTATCTGGCTTGTCTGGGTAATACACTTCCATCGATCTCTTTGCTTCACCCAAACCGCCACTGATCAGAAAGCCAAAGGGAACAGCTGAAAGAAAGAGAATGGAGGGTTGGTAGAAGACTGACTGTAAATGGAGTTAAACAGTTATTTCTTCGTATTTAGCATTGCACCCATTCCATTGACCAGACTGAAATTACTGTATGTGAGTAAAAATTCAAAACGCACATGATACTAAAATTCGCTAAATATAATAAACTAATGCATAAAGCAGGTTTAGCTTTAGTGGGCTGGGGAAGAAAGTTTTGGCTGCAGGCATGACATGTTTATTAAATAAACGGCTAAAATCCGCAATTTTAAGCAGTCAAATAGCGTTTTAACAGCTAAAAACAAATATAAAATGAGAAAAAAGCTGCAAAAAATCACGGATTCCCTTGAATTTCAATCAATCGCGAAAACGTCAAATTCGGTTACCGAAGGCCTTTTAAGTGGATTTTAAGCTGGAATTAGTGATTTTCTGGCCAAGTTCATTTAGTAGACTTCATAATGTACCAGGGATGGATATTTTTCAGAAAAAACCTCGGCCTGTTTTTTCCAGTTTTTTCCGGTATTTTCCTAAATCGCGGAAAAAACTCCAGCTCAAGTTCTCGGTATCGCAGCCTGGTTTTCCGATTCTAAGGCTTTCTAGCGCCTTCTTCAGTCTTTTCAGACCAGAAATACACGTGTTACATAGATATAAATCACCAAACAGACATGAAACAGTCTCTGACAGGCTCCATCAATAAATGCTATATGCAAATTTTCTTACAGCAGTTTGTATTTTTGGTTTATCATGCCAAATTTGGTCTTTTCTGGTGTTTTTCTAACAGTTTTGAGTTAGTCTGGCCTGTTATACATCGCAAAAGTTCATTTTTTAACCGAAAAATGACACAAATTAGCTATTTTTAGCTTGAGTTTTTCCACGATCTATGTTTTTTCCGACCCTTAGGAAAAAAACCGGTTTTTTTCCGAAAAAACGAAAAAAACACACCTCACATCCCTGTAATGTAACAAGGTAAAGTTGTGGTTACCGAGCTAGTTAGAAAGGTCAATCCCTCACCCCTGAAGACAGTTTAGGACGCCCCAACCACAAAATACACGTAGTATTTAGTAGTGCCTCCAGTACTAACAAACTGCTAAAAAATCACCAATTTTTAGCTTAGATTCGCTTTAAATGGTCTCTGGTAAGCTAATTTGCCCTTTCTGTCATTATTATTGTTTTAACTCTTAGTGCTATTTAGCTGCTTAAAATAGTGATTTTTCAGCCTTCGTGTTTAATCAAACGTGCTAAAAAGACATTTCGAGGCGTTTGGGAGTCTTTTAAGATTTGGACCCACTCCCGGCCCTAGCGGTACTGTTGCTTGGTATTGGATTTTCCGTTTGTGTATGTGTGTGTGTATATACACATTTGCCGTCAAATGTGTATGGTAATTTACATGTATGTATACACATTCAACAAAACAATGTGTATTTTTGTGTATGTGTGTACTTGTGTATGTGTATTGTACTGAAAATGCAATTTTTTGGTAGATTTTCAGTCAGAAATGCTATGAAAATCAAATCTCTCAATGTCTGATGCTTGAAACCATCGATAGCTTTGAAATCGAGTTACTTAGGCCATTTGAATGCTTTATGAGGATGTGTACTGTTTATTACTGCAGCAAAACACCTCGAAACTTTACGATTCAGCTCGAAATTTTATCGACTTTTGCTGATCAAATACACATACACAAAAATACACATTTTGAGTACTGTGTTTTTGCAATGTGTATCGCAATTTTCAATGTGTATGTGTAAGTGTTATGGTTGGATGATATCGGGTTTTTGTGATGCATATGATATTGCATATGAATATATGCATGCAATCTCTAGTGCATATTGATATTGCATATATCATATGCATGCAAAAATGAGATATGTGCATATTTTTTGCATATTTGCATATTTTATCAACCAGGCTTAAAATCGATAACTGGACGTTTTCCAAGCATTTTCGAGTTTGGTTGGAATGTCTATGCAATCTTTAGCATTTATTAGGCATACCTATTTTACAGATACAGACCTCATCTGGAAAAAAAAACAAGAGGGGAAACACAGTTTGGCATGAAAGACCAGCTCATTTCGTAATTTTTAAATAAAATGGTTGACATTACAGATATTTTGCTTAATTAAAGTTTGCATGTTCAAATTTGTTCGCTCTAATGTGGCATACTTAGCCGTTTGTAGCCCTGTCCTAGTTTTACAAACTATGAAATCCAGAATTTGAAAAATCGCAGTTGAGATTTCCATTCTTTGCGAGTTGAGTTTAGAATTTCAAGCCATTCATCTCCATTCTGCAAGTGGAAAGAGAGCTTTGATCTCGGTAAAGTACAGATTGACAGTATAAACTGCCTCAAGGGCTTTTTGTTTTGGATTTTTTATTTTTAATTTGATGAAAAATTAGCAAACACGTGGCAACTATCCTATAACACAGAAATCCAATCCGTTTGGCAGTTTTGGGATGTTCATTGTGTAACCTTAGTTTGAACAATTGTGCTAAAAACTCCAGATACTCATCCGGCAATGAGGTGCTTGCAGCTTTTCGCAAATTCGCTAAACAAACTCTTTCTTTTTTGCTCAGCTCAAAACCAGAAATCGGCCAAACTAGCCCTCTTTGAAATTTGTTCTTTTTTGGAGGAGTACTTTATGGATTTCTGCGCGCCAAACAGATAAAATATAACAACTACAGTGTTGGCCAAAAAAATGACCACCTAGCCATTTTTCGAATAATTTCAAATGGCCGCTATTCCGTTAATTTTCAACCAAATGAAAAGTTTTCTGGCATTATTATTATTATTTGTCAAGAGTTTGTTTTGGCCAAATCCTAGCCTGCTAGCCTTATATAGCCTCGAGTTACGCCCTTCCGAAGTCAACAGATGGGAAAGATCGGATGAAGGGTTTGTGAGATATTACGTTCAAAGTTGACGTCTCAAAATTCGGGCATTTCATTTCGGAAGGGCATAACT